>SJYW01008557.1:46482-57835 GCA_006410735.1 Raphicerus campestris
TGAAAGAGGAGAGTGAAAAAGTTGGCTTAAAGCTCAACACTCAGAAAACGAAGATCATGGAATCTGGTCCCATCACTTCATGGGAAATAGATGGGGAAATAGTGAAAACACTGTCAGACTTTATTTTGGGGGGCTCCAAAATCACTGCAGATGGTGACCGCAGCCGTGAAATTAGAAGACGCTTACTCCTTGGAAGAAAAGTTATGACCAACCTAGACAGTATATTCAAAAGCAGAGACATTACTTTGCCGACTGAGGTCTGTCTAGTCAAGACTATGGTTTTTCCTGTGGTCATGTATGGATGTGAGAGTTGGACTGTGAAGAAGGCTGAGTGCTGAAGAATTGATGCTTTTGAAGTGTGGTGTTGGAGAAGACTCTTGAGAGTCCCTTGGACGGCAAGGAGATCCAACCAGTTCATTCTGAAGGAGATCAATCCTGGGATTCTTTTGGAAGGAATGATGCTAAAGCTGAAGCTCCAGTACTTTGGCCACCTCATGCGAAGAGTTGACTCACTGGAAAAGACTCTGATGCTGGGAGAGGTTGGGTGCAGGAGGAGAAGGGGACGACCGAGGATGAGATGGCTGGATGCCATCACGGACTCAATGGACGTGAGTCTGAGTGAACTACAAGAGATGGTAATGAACAGGGATGCCTGGCGTGCTGCGATTCATGGGGTTGCAAAGAGTCAGACACGACTGAGCGACTGAACTGAACTGAGCTGAAGGCATATATATGGAATCTAGAAAAATGGAACTGATGAACCTATTTAAGGGCAGGAATAGAGATACAGGCATAGAGAACAGACTTGTGGACACAGCAGGGGAAGGAGAGGGGAAGGTGGATTGAGAGAGTAGCACTGAAACAAATATTACCACATGTAAAATAGGTAGCTAGTGCTTCCCTGGTGGCTCAGAGTTTAAGGCGTCTGCCTCCAATGTGGGAGACCTGGGTTCAGTCCTTGGGTCGGGAAGATCCCCTGGAGAAGGAAATGGTAACCCACTCCAGTATTCATGCCTAGAAAATCCCATGGACAGAGAAGCCTGGTAGGCTACTGTCCACGGGGTCGCAAAGAGTCGGACACAACTGAGCAACTTCACTCACTCATTCACTCGCTCAGTGAGAAGTTGCTGTATCACACAGGAAGCTCAACTCAGTGCTCCTTGGCAGCCTAGAGGGGTGGTAGGGAGGGCCAAGGTGGAGGGATATAAATATATTTATCTGATTTAATTAAGATGACCATTATATCTACTTCTGTGAGCAAAAATTGCTTAGAAGAAATGGAGTAGACCTCATAGTCAATAGGAGTTTGAAATGCAGTACTTGGGTGCAGTCTCATAAATGACAAAATAATCTCAGTTCATTTCCGAGGCAAAACATTCAATATCACATCAATCCAAGTCTATGCCCCAACCACTAATGCTGAAGAAGCTGAAGTTGAATGGTTTTAAGAAGACCTACAGAGCCTTCTAGAATTAACACCAAAAAATATGTTCTTTTCATCATAGAGGACAGGAATGAAAATGTAGGAAGTCAAGAGATACCTGAAGTAACAGGCAAGGTTGGCCTTGGAGTACAAAATGAAGCAGGGCAAAGACTAACAGAGCTTGGCCAAGGGAACACACTGGTCATAAGACACTCTCTTCCAACAACACAAGAGACGACTCTACACATGGATGTCACCAGATGATTAATACTGAAATCAGATTGATTATATTCTTTCAATATAATCAGAGATGGAGAAGCACAGAGAAACTAAAAAGCTTCTTGATGAAAGTGAAAGAGGAGAGTGAAAAAGTTGGCTTAAAAACTCGACATTCAAAAAACTAAGATTATGGCATCTTGTGGAAACAGTGAGAGTCTTTATTTTCTTGGGCTCCAAAATAACTGCAAATGATGACTGCAGTCATGAAATTAAAAGATGCTTGCTGCTTGAAAAAAAGCTGTGACAAAGCTAAACAGCATATTGAAAAGCAGAGACATTGCTTTGCTGACAAAGGTCCATCTAGTCAAAGCTATGGTTTTTCCAGTAGTCATGTATGGATGTGAGAGTTGGACTTCAAAGAAAGCTGAGCACCAAAGAATTGATGGTTTTGAACTGTGGTGTTGGAGAAGACTCTTGAGAGTCCCTGACTATATAGTCATGGAATTCTCCAGGCCAGAATACTGGAATGGGTACCCTTTCCCTTCTCCAGGGGATCTTCGCAACCCAGGAATCAAACAGAGGTCTCTCACATTATAGGTGGATTCTTTACCAGCTGAACCATCAAGGAAGCCCAAGAATCTCCTGAAGATCTTCTTGACCCAGGAGTCAAACTAGGGTCTCCTGCCTTACAGATGGATTCTTTACTAACTGACTATCATGGGAAGCTCACCAGTAAAGACCCTGATGCTGGGAAAGATTGAAGGCGGGAGGAGAAAGGGGATGACAGAGGATGAGATGGTTGGGTGGCATCACAGACTCGATGGACATGAGTTTGAGCAAGCTCCAGGAGTTGGTGATAGACAGGGAAGCCTGGCATGCTGCAGCCCATGGAGCCACAAAGAGTCAGCCACCAAGGAGTGACTGAACTGACTAATCAAATCAACGACATTTTGAAAAGTTTGACTGAGGTCAGTATGTTTCACAAAGTCATTGTTGTAAATATATTTTAGATTATAATACTGAGCAGTGTACAATTTTATACTTTGTATCAACATAGCTAAGAATTCAGTATACTACTAAAGTATTTCTTAAATTGAATGTTTAGGTAGTGTTTGGCACATATCTTTCAGAATCCTGTATGCAGTAAAATAAATTCTGATAGTAAAACACTTTTTCCTGCAAGGACTTGTGTTTAACAAAAATGAGTTATAAGAAGAAACTTGGGGAGAATTTAGAGTTTGTTGTGGCTGTGTTTAGTTGCTCAGTCATGCCTGAATTTGAGACCCTTTGGACTGTATCCCGCCATGCTCCTCTGCCCGTGGGATTTTTCATTTCCTTCTCCAGTTTAGAATTATTAACTGTTAATTAACAACAATACATTCAGTTCAGTTCAGTCACTCGGTCGTGTCCGACTCCCTGCGACCCCATGAACAGCAGCACGCCAGGCCTCCCTGTCTATCACCAACTCCCAGAGTCCANTGCCTGAATTTGAGACCCTTTGGACTGTATCCCGCCATGCTCCTCTGCCCGTGGGATTTTTCATTTCCTTCTCCAGTTTAGAATTATTAACTGTTAATTAACAACAATACATTCAGTTCACTTCAGTCACTCGGTCGTGTCCGACTCCCTGCGACCCCATGAACAGCAGCACGCCAGGCCTCCCTGTCCATCACCAACTCCCAGAGTCCACCCACACTCATGTCCATTGAGTTGGTGATGCCATCCAACCATTTCAGCTTCTGTCGGCCCCTTCTCTTCCTGCCCCCAATCCCTCCCAGCATCAGGGTCTTTTCCAGTGAGTCAGCTCTTCACATCAGGTGGCCAAAATATTGAAGTTTTAGCTTCAACATCAGTCCTTCCAACGAACACCCAGGACTGATTTCCCTTAGGATGGCCTGGTTGGATCTCCTTGCAGTCCGAGGGACTCTCGAGTCTTCTCCAACAACATTGCTGGGACTAATTTTAACTGCTACGTGTATTATGGAGGAGCTGTATTCCAGCATGCTCTTTTATTAGTTTTTCTGCTGTTCTTTTTCTACTTGTATAATATGTTGACGGTAAAGAAATGGAAGTATTAAATAGGGTATATAACTGTTATTTTACATAAGCCTATAAGTTTATATCTTCTTTTTTGATCATGTAACTCCAAAATGGTTAATATTTTCTCATTCAAATAGATGAAAAAATACTATTCTTTTAAAATTTTATTCTTGCTGAAGTTATATATGTATGACCTTTCTGAAGATTTATTTGGCCTAGGATGTTCCTATAATATGATATTTAGAACAATTTGTAGACCTTGACATTTTTATCCAGAAATGCAATATATCCGCCCTCTTCTTCAATCAAAGAAAACGAACATTTTTTGAGAACCTATGTCTAGAATCCCAGTTGTCATTTTAATTTTAATCTGTTGAAGATTTAAATCAATCTGTGAACAAAGAATTTTGTGGAACATTAAGAAGTACAAGAGATTATTCTACTTCGAATATGCTGAAGCATGAAGAAGGTATACAATATACAAATAATTAGACCTGGAGACTCAATCTCAAGAATAACTTGCGTGATTAATAAATCGTTTGTACCTTCCCTATGAAGAACTTCTAAGAATCTTCCACCAGGGGGCAGCAGAAGAGCGGCTTTCTCCCACTTGCGGCCAGACACAGGGGAGCCTAATGCGCCTGGGGCTTTTTATCTTCCTCTCCATCGCCTTTCCTCTCACCCCCTTTAATTAAGTCAGAAGGGCCCTATATTCATTTGCCCATGAACTGACAGAGCAAACTAACAGCAGCTATTGTAGTGTGAACGGATTTGTGACCAGGCAAGGGGCTTCAGCCGAGATTACTCGCCCCGCAGCCGGATGAATGTGCTGAGCACAAAGTCTGCTCAAAGCCGAGCAAACGGACTATTTGTGAAAATGCCATCCTGGCTCAAGTCTGATTAAGACCGGGGGTCCCCAGGCCGTTTGATCTTCACTCATCAAAGAGAGTCTTTAAACAAGCTTCATTTTACACTACTATATGCTGGCGACGGGTTCTGACACCAAAGTGCAGCCACCGTGAGCAGCCTCCAGGAGCACGTGAACAATGGGAACTCTCGGCTTCCTTAAGTGCAGATCACCGAGGCCTGCCTGCTGGAAAATCATCTAGGGCTGGAGGCTGGTCATGGAGCGCAGGCCTCCCACTTTGGAGGTTATTGGGTCTGTCCAACAGGTAGCTCCCCCAACTCGCCCCCTTCCACCCTTCTATGCCCCTGAACTCATTTGAAAATTCTTTTTTAGTTTTGGGACTTAGGGGTAAGGAAGAATCTTTACCCGATTTTTACATGTGTCCCCTTTCCTGCTAAAAATAATAGTTCTGTCTCTAGTCTTTATTCTGGTCCACTCTGGCGATTCTAAGATAGGGTCTCAGGACAAAAGTGTTTCCAAGGTCCTGATTTCTATTTTTCACCTTAAGACCCCATTATAATTCACTAGCCTGAGATTTAGTGATTGTTGAAAAAAATCAGCTCTAAAACACCACAATCAATTTTGTGAGGCAAAAATATTTCTCTCTTGCTTTCTATCCATATATACATGTTTGTGGCCATGTGTGTAGAAACTGCATGGTGCGTTTGCACATGGCATTTGTTTTTGAACTCTCTGTTGAATTTTCTAAGACATATGATATAAACCACAAATCTATATTTATGTCTATCTATATCCATCTTTTAAAAAACATCACCTGGTTCAAGTAATTTACCTTATTTCCAGAGACTTAAAACCTGGTTGTTTTCTTTACATATTTTCTTCAAAATCAAAATACAGTATTGATGTCAGTGACTATTACTGTATCTTAAGGGTGCTTGAAAAAAATAGGTCTCTTGCAGGATGTTCTTATTTAATCAGGGTACAAAAGGCCTTGCCCTGGCAGAGCTTAAAGAGGGAGGGAGGGAGAAAGGTGGGGAGGGGAGGGAGAGACATGCTTTTGTCATCAGAAGAGACTTCTCTACACACACACACCCAACCCCATTTTATAAGTGAAAGACCAACACCAGCACTGAGAGTTAAGTGGCTTGAGCAAGTTCCCACATTTACCAGTCACCTGCTGGCTGTCACAGTCCCCTGGTGCACAGAGTTCCAAGCCCCAGAATCCTGAAACCAGGGCACAACACTTCTCTTGGGCATGACCCTTGCAGAGTGCTTGCATTATAAAGGGGGCAATAATAGGAACTCAATGACACAGAAGAAAATGATTTTTCTCTGGCTCTGGAGACTGTTTTAAGAAGATCTCAAATCCCGCCTTCAGCCATCATTTGATGGCTGGAAATGTCAACTCCTTTAGGGAGTATTAAGGAGGCAGTTTTGTACTCCTTATAACTACTGGGTTGGTCAAAAACTTTGTTCAGGTTTGTCATAAGTTGTGGAAAAACCCAAAAGAACTTTTTGGCCAATATATCCTACAGGATCTTTCTGAGTGTCGGGATATCAGAAAATGTCCTCTCTGATTTTTAGTTAAAAGTTTCTGGGTTCTGAGCTCTACTTTCAGATTAGCTTTTAACATCCTGCTTCTGAAAAGCACATCTTCTCAGCCAGGGTAGAACACTACCACGGAGCCTGATTTATCAGGGCTGGCCATCTCCACTGACCAAATAAACGTAATCATTGTCAAATCTCGCCTTCTGTTTTTACTGAGGAGTGCAGAAAAGCCTAATCTGTCCTCTCCGGAGTCATCACATGGGCCTGGTCTAAAAGCTCATTTAACATCAAGAACATTGAGACCAAAATCTTTTGAAGGCCAATGAGAAAGTCATTACACTCACACACACAAATACACTATACTCAAGAATGAGGAATCCCTACTAAAAATTCAAGAGCAGTACTTCCAAAAATGTTGGCAGCACTTACCATAACTGACATTTATTCAGTGTTTTCCAGTGAAGCAAAATTATATGACAACAGATCTGCTCCCTTTAACAAAAAGAAAGAAGCTGAGAAGGAGGAAGAAAGGGAGAGANAGTTCTGTCTCTAGTCTTTATTCTGGTCCACTCTGGCGATTCTAAGATAGGGTCTCAGGACAAAAGTGTTTCCAAGGTCCTGATTTCTATTTTTCACCTTAAGACCCCATTATAATTCACTAGCCTGAGATTTAGTGATTGTTGAAAAAAATCAGCTCTAAAACACCACAATCAATTTTGTGAGGCAAAAATATTTCTCTCTTGCTTTCCATCCATATATACATGTTTGTGGCCATGTGTGTAGAAACTGCATGGTGCGTTTGCACGTGGCATTTGTTTTTGAACTCTCTGTATTTGTTGAATTTTCTAAGACATATGACATAAACCACAAATCTATATTTATGTCTATCTATATCCATCTTTTAAAAAACATCACCTGGTTCAAGTAATTTACCTTATTTCCAGAGACTTAAAACCTGGTTGTTTTCTTTACATATTTTCTTCAAAATCAAAATACAGTATTGATGTCAGTGACTATTACTGTATCTTAAGGGTGCTTGAAAAAAATAGGTCTCTTGCAGGATGTTCTTATTTAATCAGGGTACAAAAGGCCTTGCCCTGGCAGAGCTTAAAGAGGGAGGGAGGGAGAAAGGTGGGGAGGGGAGGGAGAGACATGCTTTTGTCATCAGAAGAGGCTTCTCTACACACACACACCCAACCCCATTTTATAAGTGAAAGACCAACACCAGCACTGAGAGTTAAGTGGCTTGAGCAAGTTCCCACATTTACCAGTCACCTGCTGGCTGTCACAGTTCCCTGGTGCACAGAGTTCCAAGCCCCAGAATCCTGAAACTAGGGCACAACACTTCTCTTGGGCATGACCCTTGCAGAGTGCTTGCATTATAAAGGGGGCAATAATAGGAACTCAATGACACAGAAGAAAATGATTTTTCTCTGGCTCTGGAGACTGTTTTAAGAAGATCTCAAATCCCGCCTTCAGCCATCATTTGATGGCTGGAAATGTCAACTCCTTTAGGGAGTATTAAGGAGGCAGTTTTGTACTCCTTATAACTACTGGGTTGGTCAAAAACTTTGTTCAGGTTTGTCATAAGTTGTGGAAAAACCCAAAAGAACTTTTTGGCCAATATATCCTACAGGATCTTTCTGAGTGTCGGGATATCAGAAAATGTCCTCTCTGATTTTTAGTTAAAAGTTTCTGGGTTCTGAGCTCTACTTTCAGATTAGCTTTTAACATCCTGCTTCTGAAAAACACATCTTCTCAGCCAGGGTAGAACGCTACCACGGAGCCTGATTTATCAGGGCTGGCCATCTCCACTGACCAAATAAACGTAATCATTGTCAAATCTCGCCTTCTGTTTTTACTGAGGAGTGCAGAAAAGCCTAATCTGTCCTCTCCGGAGTCATCACATGGGCCTGGTCTAAAAGCTCATTTAACATCAAGAACATTGAGACCAAAATCTTTTGAAGGCCAATGAGAAAGTCATTACACTCACACACACAAATACACTATACTCAAGAATGAGGAATCCCTACTAAAAATTCAAGAGCAGTACTTCCAAAAATGTTGGCAGCACTTACCATAACTGACATTTATTCAGTGTTTTCCAGTGAAGCAAAATTATATGACAACAGATCTGCTCCCTTTAACAAAAAGAAAGAAGCTGAGAAGGAGGAAGAAAGGGAGAGAGGGCTGAAGAAGAGAGTTACATAATGAATTAAAAATGTAGCAGTCACCTAAGAATCTGAAACAGCAAAGATAAAACTAGCTTGCAAATCATATGGTGTTTGTCTGTCTCCCTTACGGATAAAAAGGTTGATGAATATCCCATGGCAGACACTAAGCACTTAGAATGTGAGGAAGGCACACAGTATGCCCTTTATGAGTTATGTGGTTCAATCCCACATTGGTAAATATTTCACCATTTTAAAATCTAATGAACAATATTAAACTTAGTGCATTGATTCTGGTTCTATTTAAATCAGATCAAATAAGAGGTAGGCTTTCCCTTCAGAATGAAATAAACTAGGTTGGGAGAAGTATCAACAACCTCAGATATGCAGATGATACCACTCTAATGGCAGAAAGTGAAGACAGACTAAAGAACCCCTTGATGGGGGTGAAAGAAGAGAGTGAAAAGGCTGGCTTAAAACTCAACACTCAAAACAATCAAGATCTTGGCATTCAGTCCTATCACTTCGTGGCAAATAGAAGAGGGAAAAGTGCAAGCAGTGACAGATTTTATTTTCTTGGGCTCCAAAATCACTGCGGACAGTGACTGCGGCCACAAAATTAAAAGATGCTTGCTTCTTGGAAGAAAAGCTGCGACCAACCTAGATAGTATATTAAAAAGCAGAGACATTACCAATAAAGGTCCATTTAGTCAAAGTCACGGTTTTTCCAGCAGTCATGTATGGATCTGAGAGTTGTACCATAAAGAAGGCTGAGTACCAAAGAATTAATGCTTTTGAATTGTGGTGCTGGACAAGACTCTTGAGAGTCCTGTGGACAGCAAGGAAATCAAACTAGTTAATCCTAAAGGACACCAGACCTGAATATTCATTGGAAGGACTGATGCTGAAGTTGAAGCTCCAATACTTTGGTCACCTATGCAAAGAGCCAAATCACTGGAAAAGACCCTGATGCTGGGAAAGATTGAAGGCAGGCAGGAGGAGAAGTGGGTGGCAGGGATGAGATGGTTAGGTAGCTATCCCTGGACTCAGTGGGCATGAATTTGAGCAAACTGCAAGAGATAGTTAAGGACAGGGAAGCCTGGCATGCTCCAGTCCACAGGGTCCCAGCGTCAGACACAACTTAGTGACTGAACGACAACAAATAAACTAAATACCCCAGCCCTGGTTCCTATCACCTCTGTCATCTACCTGCTTAGAGAGACTCAGTCATCAGAACATTCTGTTCCCAGAGACGTGTTGGTCACATTTCCTAGACTTAATATGTCTCTAAATATAATCTTCCTCATGAACAAATAGTTAACAAAGAATAGTCTATTTTGGAGGAGTTCTCCCCCTATTCCATGTGGGTATATTTGTTTCTCCAACTACTCTCAGATACAAAGCTTTCTGAGGTCAAAAAGACTGCCTTTAATATTCTTGTGGGCATGCTCCCAAAGGAAGTAGGGTAGCATTCTGCATGTAATGGGAACTCACTGAATAAAAACTGTATGTTCTTGGTAATCCTCCTTACTCATCCTGCTCTTTTGTGGCCACTGAGCAAACTCAATCATGAAAAGAATTTTCAAATGGGGATTCCATTGACAAACTAAATTTTTCCATTTGGTACAAAAGGTTGGCCTGCTACAGACCCAGGTCTCTCTAAGGACCTCCTACAAATGTTCATTCCTGTATAATTTAAGAGCTTACTTCCTCCCCTCACTAAATTATTTGTAGATAGATAACATGAGTGTTAGTCACTCAGTCATGGCTCAGACAGTAAAGAAACTGCCTACAATGCAGGAGACTCAGGGTTGGGAAGATTCCCTGGAGAAGGGAATGGCAGCCCAGTATTCTTGCCTGGAGAATTCTACGGACAGAGAANGTAGATAGATAACATGAGTGTTAGTCACTCAGTCATGGCTCAGACAGTAAAGAATCTGCCTACAATGCAGGAGACTCAGTCAGGGTTGGGAAGATTCCCTGGAGAAGGGAATGGCAGCCCAGTATTCTTGCCTGGAGAATTCTATGGACAGAGGAACCTGGCAGGCTATCACCCACAGGGCCTCAAAGAGTCAGACACAACTGAGCTGACTAATGCCAGCGTTAACATGATACTCATCTCCTCTCATACAGTATCACATATAGTGATTAACTCATAGCAGGAACTCAGATATTGACCAAATCACTATTATTAGCTTTCAAATCGTGATTACAGGAGGAATGTGGGAAGTAGGGAAGGATTTGATCATGAAACCATACTCTTGACTTACCTCCCCAAACTCAATGTATCAGGCTCTGTCCAAGTTTGAGTATCAGACCATATCAGATGTACATGGTCAAGGATCAAGACTGAATTTATGCAACATGGCTTTTTGTTAAAGTTTTCCTTTTATGAAACTGTTCCATGTTTTTCTTTTTTTTTTTGGTCTCTAGACAATGGCTTCATTTGTGAATTCAAGCTCTTAATGGACTAAGGTCTTTAAATGGATTCACATGTACTATCTCTTCCAAAAAAGAGGAAAAGAAATTGGCTTTCAGTGTGGCAAAGCATATTTTGTATCTAAACATTTAAATAGGAGAATGGGTCTAGGAAGAAACATTTTAAACCCATCCCAAGGGCATGGGATTCTCTCTCCACATTTTGCCCTGTAAGAATTGAAGATAGACTCTAGATTTTCTACCACAGGGAAGGGCTCAACACACTGATTACTGGCATTATTGCCAATATTCTGCAAGTGATAATACAGCACCTAAAATCCCCTATGCCTTTACCTTTTTATGCTAGAATACCTCTCCATCTATAAACATGTAAACTGCATCTTGGCTGAGGGTGATAGTGTATCTGCCCAGGGGAGGCCTGGTTCATTGCTGATTCTCAAAAGGTGTACTGACTTGTTCATTTCTTAGGCTCATTTTTCAAAAGCCAATATAAACAACCTCCCCTTTGTTTCCAAATTTCAATTTGTTCCAAAATTTTTTAGGGTAGTAGCCAAGTCTGGGTCATTGTACATGTTCTTAACAAAATCTGAAGAAATAGGTGAGAGTTAATCCATGTCGGAATCTTGAGGAAGAATTATCAGTAAG
>SJYW01008557.1:60245-80757 GCA_006410735.1 Raphicerus campestris
AGTTCTGTCTCTAGTCTTTATTCTGGTCCACTCTGGCGATTCTAAGATAGGGTCTCAGGACAAAAGTGTTTCCAAGGTCCTGATTTCTATTTTTCACCTTAAGACCCCATTATAATTCACTAGCCTGAGATTTAGTGATTGTTGAAAAAAATCAGCTCTAAAACACCACAATCAATTTTGTGAGGCAAAAATATTTCTCTCTTGCTTTCCATCCATATATACATGTTTGTGGCCATGTGTGTAGAAACTGCATGGTGCGTTTGCACGTGGCATTTGTTTTTGAACTCTCTGTATTTGTTGAATTTTCTAAGACATATGACATAAACCACAAATCTATATTTATGTCTATCTATATCCATCTTTTAAAAAACATCACCTGGTTCAAGTAATTTACCTTATTTCCAGAGACTTAAAACCTGGTTGTTTTCTTTACATATTTTCTTCAAAATCAAAATACAGTATTGATGTCAGTGACTATTACTGTATCTTAAGGGTGCTTGAAAAAAATAGGTCTCTTGCAGGATGTTCTTATTTAATCAGGGTACAAAAGGCCTTGCCCTGGCAGAGCTTAAAGAGGGAGGGAGGGAGAAAGGTGGGGAGGGGAGGGAGAGACATGCTTTTGTCATCAGAAGAGGCTTCTCTACACACACACACCCAACCCCATTTTATAAGTGAAAGACCAACACCAGCACTGAGAGTTAAGTGGCTTGAGCAAGTTCCCACATTTACCAGTCACCTGCTGGCTGTCACAGTCCCCTGGTGCACAGAGTTCCAAGCCCCAGAATCCTGAAACCAGGGCACAACACTTCTCTTGGGCATGACCCTTGCAGAGTGCTTGCATTATAAAGGGGGCAATAATAGGAACTCAATGACACAGAAGAAAATGATTTTTCTCTGGCTCTGGAGACTGTTTTAAGAAGATCTCAAATCCCGCCTTCAGCCATCATTTGATGGCTGGAAATGTCAACTCCTTTAGGGAGTATTAAGGAGGCAGTTTTGTACTCCTTATAACTACTGGGTTGGTCAAAAACTTTGTTCAGGTTTGTCATAAGTTGTGGAAAAACCCAAAAGAACTTTTTGGCCAATATATCCTACAGGATCTTTCTGAGTGTCGGGATATCAGAAAATGTCCTCTCTGATTTTTAGTTAAAAGTTTCTGGGTTCTGAGCTCTACTTTCAGATTAGCTTTTAACATCCTGCTTCTGAAAAGCACATCTTCTCAGCCAGGGTAGAACACTACCACGGAGCCTGATTTATCAGGGCTGGCCATCTCCACTGACCAAATAAACGTAATCATTGTCAAATCTCGCCTTCTGTTTTTACTGAGGAGTGCAGAAAAGCCTAATCTGTCCTCTCCGGAGTCATCACATGGGCCTGGTCTAAAAGCTCATTTAACATCAAGAACATTGAGACCAAAATCTTTTGAAGGCCAATGAGAAAGTCATTACACTCACACACACAAATACACTATACTCAAGAATGAGGAATCCCTACTAAAAATTCAAGAGCAGTACTTCCAAAAATGTTGGCAGCACTCACCATAACTGACATTTATTCAGTGTTTTCCAGTGAAGCAAAATTATATGACAACAGATCTGCTCCCTTTAACAAAAAGAAAGAAGCTGAGAAGGAGGAAGAAAGGGAGAGAGGGCTGAAGAAGAGAGTTACATAATGAATTAAAAATGTAGCAGTCACCTAAGAATCTGAAACAGCAAAGATAAAACTAGCTTGCAAATCATATGGTGTTTGTCTGTCTCCCTTACGGATAAAAAGGTTGATGAATATCCCATGGCAGACACTAAGCACTTAGAATGTGAGGAAGGCACACAGTATGCCCTTTATGAGTTATGTGGTTCAATCCCACATTGGTAAATATTTCACCATTTTAAAATCTAATGAACAATATTAAACTTAGTGCATTGATTCTGGTTCTATTTAAATCAGATCAAATAAGAGGTAGGCTTTCCCTTCAGAATGAAATAAACTAGGTTGGGAGAAGTATCAACAACCTCAGATATGCAGATGATACCACTCTAATGGCAGAAAGTGAAGACAGACTAAAGAACCCCTTGATGGGGGTGAAAGAAGAGAGTGAAAAGGCTGGCTTAAAACTCAACACTCAAAACAATCAAGATCTTGGCATTCAGTCCTATCACTTCGTGGCAAATAGAAGAGGGAAAAGTGCAAGCAGTGACAGATTTTATTTTCTTGGGCTCCAAAATCACTGCGGACAGTGACTGCGGCCACAAAATTAAAAGATGCTTGCTTCTTGGAAGAAAAGCTGCGACCAACCTAGATAGTATATTAAAAAGCAGAGACATTACCAATAAAGGTCCATTTAGTCAAAGTCACGGTTTTTCCAGCAGTCATGTATGGATCTGAGAGTTGTACCATAAAGAAGGCTGAGTACCAAAGAATTAATGCTTTTGAATTGTGGTGCTGGGCAAGACTCTTGAGAGTCCTGTGGACAGCAAGGAAATCAAACTAGTTAATCCTAAAGGACACCAGACCTGAATATTCATTGGAAGGACTGATGCTGAAGTTGAAGCTCCAATACTTTGGTCACCTATGCAAAGAGCCAAATCACTGGAAAAGACCCTGATGCTGGGAAAGATTGAAGGCAGGCAGGAGGAGAAGTGGGTGGCAGGGATGAGATGGTTAGGTAGCTATCCCTGGACTCAGTGGGCATGAATTTGAGCAAACTGCAAGAGATAGTTAAGGACAGGGAAGCCTGGCATGCTCCAGTCCACAGGGTCCCAGCGTCAGACACAACTTAGTGACTGAACGACAACAAATAAACTAAATACCCCAGCCCTGGTTCCTATCACCTCTGTCATCTACCTGCTTAGAGAGACTCAGTCATCAGAACATTCTGTTCCCAGAGACGTGTTGGTCACATTTCCTAGACTTAATATGTCTCTAAATATAATCTTCCTCATGAACAAATAGTTAACAAAGAATAGTCTATTTTGGAGGAGTTCTCCCCCTATTCCATGTGGGTATATTTGTTTCTCCAACTACTCTCAGATACAAAGCTTTCTGAGGTCAAAAAGACTGCCTTTAATATTCTTGTGGGCATGCTCCCAAAGGAAGTAGGGTAGCATTCTGCATGTAATGGGAACTCACTGAATAAAAACTGTATGTTCTTGGTAATCCTCCTTACTCATCCTGCTCTTTTGTGGCCACTGAGCAAACTCAATCATGAAAAGAATTTTCAAATGGGGATTCCATTGACAAACTAAATTTTTCCATTTGGTACAAAAGGTTGGCCTGCTACAGACCCAGGTCTCTCTAAGGACCTCCTACAAATGTTCATTCCTGTATAATTTAAGAGCTTACTTCCTCCCCTCACTAAATTATTTGTAGATAGATAACATGAGTGTTAGTCACTCAGTCATGGCTCAGACAGTAAAGAATCTGCCTACAATGCAGGAGACTCAGTCAGGGTTGGGAAGATTCCCTGGAGAAGGGAATGGCAGCCCAGTATTCTTGCCTGGAGAATTCTATGGACAGAGGAACCTGGCAGGCTATCACCCACAGGGCCTCAAAGAGTCAGACACAACTGAGCTGACTAATGCCAGCGTTAACATGATACTCATCTCCTCTCATACAGTATCACATATAGTGATTAACTCATAGCAGGAACTCAGATATTGACCAAATCACTATTATTAGCTTTCAAATCGTGATTACAGGAGGAATGTGGGAAGTAGGGAAGGATTTGATCATGAAACCATACTCTTGACTTACCTCCCCAAACTCAATGTATCAGGCTCTGTCCAAGTTTGAGTATCAGACCATATCAGATGTACATGGTCAAGGATCAAGACTGAATTTATGCAACATGGCTTTTTGTTAAAGTTTTCCTTTTATGAAACTGTTCCATGTTTTTCTTTTTTTTTTTGGTCTCTAGACAATGGCTTCATTTGTGAATTCAAGCTCTTAATGGACTAAGGTCTTTAAATGGATTCACATGTACTATCTCTTCCAAAAAAGAGGAAAAGAAATTGGCTTTCAGTGTGGCAAAGCATATTTTGTATCTAAACATTTCAATAGGAGAATGGGTCTAGGAAGAAACATTTTAAACCCATCCCAAGGGCATGGGATTCTCTCTCCACATTTTGCCCTGTAAGAATTGAAGATAGACTCTAGATTTTCTACCACAGGGAAGGGCTCAACACACTGATTACTGGCATTATTGCCAATATTCTGCAAGTGATAATACAGCACCTAAAATCCCCTATGCCTTTACCTTTTTATGCTAGAATACCTCTCCATCTATAAACATGTAAACTGCATCTTGGCTGAGGGTGATAGTGTATCTGCCCAGGGGAGGCCTGGTTCATTGCTGATTCTCAAAAGGTGTACTGACTTGTTCATTTCTTAGGCTCATTTTTCAAAAGCCAATATAAACAACCTCCCCTTTGTTTCCAAATTTCAATTTGTTCCAAAATTTTTTAGGGTAGTAGCCAAGTCTGGGTCATTGTACATGTTCTTAACAAAATCTGAAGAAATAGGTGAGAGTTAATCCATGTCGGAATCTTGAGGAAGAATTATCAGTAAGTCAGAGGAGATTTCACAGGACAGACAGAGTTTGGGATAGGAGGGAAGGGCACCAGTGGAAGTAGAGGCATTATTAAATAATTGTTTAGAAGATAATCTTAATATGACCTCTGAAACCCAAGGAATTAGAACATAGACCATTGCAAACTTCTTTTTAAAATCACCCCTTTCCCTCTCAACTTTTGGATTATTATACTACTTCAAGACCGCTGAGGGTTACCCTTGGTAGTGGTCTCAGTAATGAATAATGTAGGTAATTATGCAAAGTGATTATAAATACCCTGGAGGTTAGGGAGCACAAAATAAATATATCCTAATCTTTTTTACTCAACAGTGATTATTCAGTCATCTTTTTCTAAATTCACACAGTAGTTGTCTATCTTCTGATACTTATAACATCAACCTGCTTTAAAAAGAACTGTGTACGTTTATTAACTTTCACTATTACTTTAGTCAGAGTATTTGTATTCAATATACCCCCATCCCCTCCTCCAGAGGGCAACAAAGAGAAGTACAGACCACGGCCAGGGCACTAGGCTTCCAATATATTTTTATTGAATCAATTACTTGCAATGCATCAGCAGGACAACATTCTTATACACTAGCCTTGCTCTATTATTTTTAAACACTGCTTTAAATGATGATAAATTCACTTTCAGCTTCCCCTTTCCTGAAGCTAGTCTCTTATCTCCCTAGAGCGGGTCCCAGGAACGGGCTGACTTGGGATCAAACAGGCGTTCTCAAGCTTTGCAATATGAAATACTAATGAGGAAGTCAGGCGCTAAGCCTTAAGGGTTTCTTATCTCCTTGAGTTAACCCACCATTGAGAAGGGAGAATCAGGGAAGGACCACTGACCCAGTCGTTGGACCCTGTCCGCTTTCGCTCCGGCCACTTTGATCTTGCGTGTCTGCCTAATCAAGTTCATCTACAGCCGCGACTGCTCAGATTCAAAGGACATTAAATAGCTTGATTATCGGATGGTCATTTCCCTCTTTCCTCCGCCCCTGATCTAATTTCCAAACACCAGTCTCTCGCCTCCCTCTCTAAACTTCCCATCAAAAGAGCATTCGTCCTTCTTCCTTCTTACCCTCGTTTGATGTGCAAATGCTCTTCTCTTTGCACATTTTTCTCGTGGGGGCGGGGGAAGGGCAAGAAGGAGGGGGGACTGGAATGAAACGAACTTAAAGCCAAGGATCTCACCCCAAATCTGCAAATTGTGGCTCTAAAGGGTTAATCAGCAACTCGCAACAGCCACCTGGCCCTCTCGCTGAAACGTTTTCATAGGGACTTTGAATTACTGATTGGGTTGTATTAAATATTATGTGCACAGTAAAAAAAATAGTACTAGCGTAATGAAGAGAGGAGGAAAGTGGCTTTACAGAGAATATCACAATGCCTGTCTGAAAGTGTTTCAGATCCCAGTACTCCTACTCCAAGGCAAGGGCACCCGAGTTCCCGAGGTTCCTCCCACTTCCCGCATTTATTAAAGTTGTCTCCTCTAATGCTTGCAGATTACCGTCACCCCAAGGTGAGCTGGACAGGGGCTGGACTTCGCGAGGGAGGGGTGGGGTGATGAGTGTCAAAGGCTCCCCTTCATGTACACAAACACACCCCCTTCCAGCCCCTCCCAACGCTTTGAAATCCCAATCCGGCTTTGTTGTCTTCCCCGGAGGGGCCGGAATGCTCGAAGCCCGCAGTATAAAGGCAGCCTCGGTGGCGGTGGCGGCGCAGAGCCCTTCAGTCAGGGTCAGGACTCTGGGGCTGGAGGAGGCGCTCCGGGTCCTGTCTCTGCAGCTGCGCCAGCACAGCTCCGCGGGGACCAGGCGTGCAAAGTGGCATTCCTCCTTCCTCTTTTCTCCCTTGAGTCCTTCTGAGATGACGGCTCTGGGCACAGCGGGTGCTGCCTGGGTCTTGGTCGCCCTGGTGGCTGCGGCTCTTTGCGGTCACCCTCTGCTGGGCGTGAGCGCCACCTTGAACTTCGTTCTCAATTCCAACGCCATCAAGAACACCCCACAGCTGAGCGGCGCTGCCGGGCACCCAGGCTCCGCAGTCAGCGCGGCTCCCGGGATTCCGTTTGAGGGAGGCAACAAGTACCCTGACAAGCACCAGGTGAGAAGGGGCTTGGGGATCGGGAATGCTGCGACCCTAAACCGGTCTCATTTGGGGAAGAGGGCGCAGAACGGGCCGTGTAAAACTAGTTCAAGGTGCGTTTGGCAACTGCCTTTGGGAGCAGTGAGCGGCAACAGTTTTTGGAGAGGTGGGCTGAAAGGGACTGTGAGGAGTCCAGGAGTGTGGTTCTGGGTGCCCGAGTGCCTCACCCGCTCCCGGCCCGCTTCCCGCAGCCATACCCGTGCGCTGAGGACGAGGAGTGCAGTACAGACGAGTACTGCGCGAGTGCCACCCGAGGAGCCGGTGCGCAAATCTGCCAAGCCTGTCGGAAGCTCCGAAAACGCTGCATGCGTCACGCCATGTGCTGCCCTGGGAATCACTGCAAAAACGGTGAGTCGGGCAGCTCTCTTTCGGACTCAGACCATCCTCTGCTTGCGCGCCTGCAGCTGAGAGACGCTGCTCTCAGCTGAGAACACTTTGGCACTACCTTGCCAATGGGAGTTCAACGTGCGAGGTGCCNTGATCTAATTTCCAAACACCAGTCTCTCGCCTCCCTCTCTAAACTTCCCATCAAAAGAGCATTCGTCCTTCTTCCTTCTTACCCTCGTTTGATGTGCAAATGCTCTTCTCTTTGCACATTTTTCTCGTGGGGGCGGGGGAAGGGCAAGAAGGAGGGGGGACTGGAATGAAACGAACTTAAAGCCAAGGATCTCACCCCAAATCTGCAAATTGTGGCTCTAAAGGGTTAATCAGCAACTCGCAACAGCCACCTGGCCCTCTCGCTGAAACGTTTTCATAGGGACTTTGAATTACTGATTGGGTTGTATTAAATATTATGTGCACAGTAAAAAAAATAGTACTAGCGTAATGAAGAGAGGAGGAAAGTGGCTTTACAGAGAATATCACAATGCCTGTCTGAAAGTGTTTCAGATCCCAGTACTCCTACTCCAAGGCAAGGGCACCCGAGTTCCCGAGGTTCCTCCCACTTCCCGCATTTATTAAAGTTGTCTCCTCTAATGCTTGCAGATTACCGTCACCCCAAGGTGAGCTGGACAGGGGCTGGACTTCGCGAGGGAGGGGTGGGGTGATGAGTGTCAAAGGCTCCCCTTCATGTACACAAACACACCCCCTTCCAGCCCCTCCCAACGCTTTGAAATCCCAATCCGGCTTTGTTGTCTTCCCCGGAGGGGCCGGAATGCTCGAAGCCCGCAGTATAAAGGCAGCCTCGGTGGCGGTGGCGGCGCAGAGCCCTTCAGTCAGGGTCAGGACTCTGGGGCTGGAGGAGGCGCTCCGGGTCCTGTCTCTGCAGCTGCGCCAGCACAGCTCCGCGGGGACCAGGCGTGCAAAGTGGCATTCCTCCTTCCTCTTTTCTCCCTTGAGTCCTTCTGAGATGACGGCTCTGGGCACAGCGGGTGCTGCCTGGGTCTTGGTCGCCCTGGTGGCTGCGGCTCTTTGCGGTCACCCTCTGCTGGGCGTGAGCGCCACCTTGAACTTCGTTCTCAATTCCAACGCCATCAAGAACACCCCACAGCTGAGCGGCGCTGCCGGGCACCCAGGCTCCGCAGTCAGCGCGGCTCCCGGGATTCCGTTTGAGGGAGGCAACAAGTACCCTGACAAGCACCAGGTGAGAAGGGGCTTGGGGATCGGGAATGCTGCGACCCTAAACCGGTCTCATTTGGGGAAGAGGGCGCAGAACGGGCCGTGTAAAACTAGTTCAAGGTGCGTTTGGCAACTGCCTTTGGGAGCAGTGAGCGGCAACAGTTTTTGGAGAGGTGGGCTGAAAGGGACTGTGAGGAGTCCAGGAGTGTGGTTCTGGGTGCCCGAGTGCCTCACCCGCTCCCGGCCCGCTTCCCGCAGCCATACCCGTGCGCTGAGGACGAGGAGTGCAGTACAGACGAGTACTGCGCGAGTGCCACCCGAGGAGCCGGTGCGCAAATCTGCCAAGCCTGTCGGAAGCTCCGAAAACGCTGCATGCGTCACGCCATGTGCTGCCCTGGGAATCACTGCAAAAACGGTGAGTCGGGCAGCTCTCTTTCGGACTCAGACCATCCTCTGCTTGCGCGCCTGCAGCTGAGAGACGCTGCTCTCAGCTGAGAACACTTTGGCACTACCTTGCCAATGGGAGTTCAACGTGCGAGGTGCCCCAGAAAGGATTTCAGGCTAGTGTTTAACCTGGGAGCAAAGCTAAGTACGGAGGTCTTGGAGCTCCTTATATCCCTTTTTGCCCCTCGATTACTTAAGAGAGCGTCTTACCTCAGAGTGGACACTTCCATAAGAATTTGTTTAGAAAGCCTTGATACAACTTGAGGATGAAGACGGGCAGGGAGGTGGAACTTACAGAGACTCCAAGGAAATCAGAACGGGCATTTAGTTGCCTGTTCCATCTTTCTTACCATGCTTCTCACAGCTCTGCCGGATAGGCTCTTTCAAGATCTGCGTTCAAGCTGTTGTCATTTCGAACGATTTATCTGTGCAGATCATTCTTAAAGGCGATCTTGATGCCCTCACATCCTAGCTTCTCCATCTTTATCTGCCGCTACCTCCTGCTATCTTAAAATAAGTACTCTTCCCCCCCAACCACAGATCCACGAAATTCTAATGTCTCAGAGAGGTAGACTCAGCCCAAGAAGGCTCCAGAAATAAACTTAAGGGTGGCGATCCTCCTTAGGACCCAATAATACTCTGGGATGAACTAACTAAATCTCTCTGTAATATAGAAATTATACAGTGAAGTAACTGGTGGAAAAGATTGTAATCTTCCAGGCAGCAGACATTGCATTTGCCAGACTATTAACTTAGTCTGACAGAATCCTTATAGCACAGAAGGCAGAAAAGGTATTTTTAAATACAATTTTTTAAGTGACTGATTTTATTTTTCTTACCCCAAGGGTGATATTAAAAGGGGCAGAAATTTCATTGCCTCTACCATGGTTGCTGAGAAAGTATTCTAAGTGTCTAGATTGGGGCTGTTATGTATGAGTGAACAGTGCACACACTGATGCTTCTGTCCATTAGGGAGTTTTGCTTTAACACTAGGAAGTTTGGCTCATGTTTAATGTCACTACAACGAGGTAGCTCAAGTTGGCATAGGCATAGCAAACTGCCACGGTCACAGCTATTAGCAGGAACATATTACAGCTCTGGAGTTAATCACTATCTCCTGCTTCCCTAGGGATATGCATGCCTTCTGATCAAAATCATTTCCATCGAGGGGAAATCGAGGAAACCATTATTGAAAGCTTTGGTAATGACCACAGTACCTTGGATGGGTACTCGAGAAGAACTACACTGTCTTCAAGAATGTATCAAACCAAAGGTAGGTGAAAGGATCTAAAGACTTTTTTGTTAGCACATTTATAGTGTCTTTTGGATTACCTTAATGAAATAATGCAGGCTTAGCAGTGACCAAGTACTTTTCCTATTGTCTCCCTAGCACAAGAAGGTTCTGTCTGTCTTCGCTCATCAGACTGCGCTGCAGGGTTGTGTTGTGCTAGACATTTCTGGTCCAAGATCTGTAAACCTGTTCTCAAGGAAGGTCAAGTGTGCACCAAGCACAGGAGAAAAGGCTCCCATGGGCTGGAGATATTCCAGCGTTGTTACTGTGGAGAAGGTCTGTCTTGCCGGATGCAGAAAGATCACCATCAAGCCAGTAATTCTTCCAGGCTTCACACCTGTCAGAGACACTAAGCCAGCTGTCTGAACACAGTGGACTCCGTTTACATAAAATATATTATGAAAACCGTTTGTGACTTTTGTGAGCTCAATCCTTAAGGATGTACAAGTTCTGTGGTTACAGTTAAGCATTCCAATAATACCTTCCGAAAATCTGGGGTGTAAGAGCTTTGTTTCTTTGTGGAACTCTCCTGTCATTGATTGCAGTAAATTACTGTGTTGTAAATTTTCAGTGTGGCACTTACCTGTAAATGCAACAAATCTTTTAATTATTTTTCTAAAGGTGCTACGTTGTCTATTGTTCCTCTTGTCATGTAAATTTTTGTACACATTGATTCTTATCTTGACTCTGGTAAATACTCTATATTGAATTGAAATAAATACTTTCAGCTTATTCTATATTGAATTGAAATAAATACTTTCAGCTTATACTTCCTAAATGTAAAACCTGTCCCCCTTTTAATTCTAGAATCTAGAGTGTAAGGAGATTTTGGAATGATGATAGGTATGTAAGATTTATCATAAAAATATTATTTTCCCAAATGTATTATCTCAGTTCTTAGATCCTATTTATCTCTAGGTTGTGACAGTCCTTGAAATAAAATTTAACTTAATACCATGAAATATTAAAAGTATAGATAAATTTTGGCAGTGTGATCTTAGAGGGCTGTATGTGCCAGGGTGTGTGGGAGTGTGTTTGTGTGGGTGTATAAATACAGTTGACAAATACATGCAGATTTTGTACCAGATTAGTGCATCTGAACTATCTTAAATACTACTTCATGCCAGGAACACTTGTTCCAACTACTTTGCTTTGTAAATAATTATTACCTAAAAATCACAAATCCTCTCTCATTTTGTTCTTTGCGTCTCTTGCTAGGTGAATTGACTATTTCAATTTTTGTTCAACCAGACATCTGTTCACTGGAAAAGGATAGGATATACTGTTTAAAAGAAACCCCACAGAAATGAAGCCTAAACTGGCTTTGTATTTTCATTTGCCAACTTTGATACTGACAAATCTGATACTCTCTCTGAAGAAGAGAGCNCTCTGCCTTTTCTAAAACCAGTTTGAACATCAGGGAGTTCACGGTTCATGTTGCTAAAGCCTGGCTTACAGAATTTTGAACATTACTTTACTAGCATGTGAGATGAGTGCAATTGTGTGGTAGTTTGAGCATTCTTTGGTATTTCTTTTCTTTAGGATTGGAATGAAAACTGACCTTTTCCAGTCCTGTGACCACTGCTGAGTTCTCCAGATTTGCTGGCATATTGAGTGCAGCACTTTCACAGCATCATCTTTCAGGATTTCAAACAGCTCCACTGGAATTCCATCACCNATTGGAAGGAAAACTGACCTTTTCCAGTCCTGTGGCCACTGCTGAGTTTTCCAAATTTGCTGGCATATTGAGTGCAGCACTTTCACAGCATCATCTTTCAGGATTTGAAACAGCTCCACTGGAATTCCATCACCTCCACTAGCTTTGTTCGTAGTGATGCTTTCTAAGGCCCACTTGACTTCACATTCCAAGATGTCTGGCTCTAGATTAGTGATCACATCATCATGATTATCTGGGTCGTGAAGATCTTTTTTGTACAGTTCTTCCATGTATTCTTGCCACCTCTTCTTAATATCTTCTGCTACCATTAGGTTTATTAAATGTGTTCCACTGAGTTTTATATTACAATTTTCATACTTTCTAAAATATGAGTGAGTACAGTATACAGTATCAGAAAAAGTAGCTACTTTGAAAAAAGTAGGGAAAACCACTAGGTCATTAAGGTATGACTATATCAAATCCCTTACCATTATATAGTGGCAGTTAAAATTAAATTCAAGAGATCATATCTGGTAGACAGAGTGCCTGAAGAACTATGGATGGAGGAGGTTTGTAACACTATACAGGAGGTGGTGACCAAAACCATCCCCAAGAAAAAGAAATGCAACAAGGCAAAATGGTTGTTTGAGGAGGCCTTACAAATAGCTGAGAAAAGAAGAGAAGTGAAAGGCAAAGGAGAAAGGAAAAGATAATACCTGTATGAATGCAGAGTTCCAAAGAATAGCAAAGAGAGATAAGAAAGTCTTCTTCAGGGAACAATGCAAAGGAATACAAGAAAATATAGAATGAGAAAAACTAGAGATCTCTTCAAGAAAATTAGAAACACCAAGGGAATATTTCAAGCCAAGATGAACACAATAAAGGAGAGACCTAAAGGTATGGACCTAATAGAAGCAAAAGAAATTAAGATATGGACCTAATAGAAGCAGAAGAAATTAAGAACATGGAAACAACCCAGATGTCCATCAGCAGATGAATGGATAAGAAAGCCGTGGTACATATACACAATGGAGTATTACTCAGCCCTTAAAAAGAATAAGTTTGACTCAGTTCTAATGAGGTGGATGAAACTGGAGCCGATTATACAGAGTGAAGTTAGCCAGAAAGAAAAACACCAATACAGTATATTGACACATATATATGGAATTTAGAAAGATAGTAATGATGACCCTGTAAGTGAGACAATATAAGAGACACAGAGGTATAGAACGAACTTTTGGCTTCTGAGGGAGACGGAGAGGGTGGGATGATTTGGGAGAATGGCACTGAAACATGTATACTATCATATAAGAAATGGAGCGCCAGTCTATGTTCAATACAGGATACAGGATGCTTGGGGATGGTGTACGAGATTATCCGGGGAGATGGTGTGGGGAGGGAGGTGGGAGAGGGCTTCGGCATTGGGAGGTTGTGTACACCTGTGGCTGATTCATGTCAATGTATGGCAAAACCAACACAGTATTGTAAAATAGAATAAAGTATTAAAAAAAAAGAAATTAAGAACAGGTGGCAAGAACACACAGAAGAACTATACAAAAAGGGTTTTAATAACCCAGATAACCATGATGGTGTAATCACTCACCTAAAGCCAGACATCATGGAGTGTGAAGTCAAGTGGGCCACAGGAAGCATTACTATGAACAAAGCTAGTGGAGGTGATGGAATTCAGCTGAGCTATTTCAAATCCTAAAAGATGATGCTGTGAAAGTGCTGCCCTCAATATGCCAACAAATTTGGAAAACTCAGCAGTGGCCATAGGACTGGAAAAGTTCAGTTTTCACTTCAGTCCCAAAGAAGGGCAATGCCAAAGAATGTTCAAACAATTGCACAATTGTGCTCATCTCACGTGCTAGCAAGGTAATGCTCAAAATCCTTCAAGCTAGCCTTCAAAAGTATGTGCACCAAGAATTTCCAGATGCACAAGCTGGATTCAGAATTGCCAACATCCACTGGATTATAGAGAAAGCAAGGCAATTTCAGAAAAACATCTACTTCTGTTTCATTGACTATGCCAAAGTCCTTGACTGTGTGGATCACAATAAACTGTGGAAAATTCTTCAAGAGGTGGGAATACCAGACCACTCAACCTGCCTCCTGAGAAAACTGTATGCAGGTCAGGAAGCAACAGTGAGAAATGGACTGGTTCCAAATTGGGAAAGGAGTGTGTGAAGGCTGTCTACTGTTACCCTGCCTATTTAACTTATACACACACTACATCATGCAAAAAGCTGGAATCAAGATTTCTGGGAGAAATATCAGTAACCTCAGATATGCAGATGACACTATCCTAAGGCAGAAAAGGAAGAAGAACTAAAGAGCCTGTTGATGAAAGTGAATAAGGAGAGTGAAAAAGCTGGCTTAAAATTCAACGTTCATAAAATGAGGATCATGGCATCTGTTCCCACCACTTCATGGCAAATAGATGGGGAAATAATATAAACAGTGACNTGCTGGGCTGGATGAAACACAAGCTGGAATCAAGATTTCTGGGAGAAATATCAGTAACCTTAGATATGCAGATGACACTATCCTAAGGCAGAAAAGGAAGAAGAACTAAAGAGCCTGTTGATGAAAGTGAATGAGGAGAGTGAAAAAGCTGGCTTAAAATTCAACGTTCATAAAATGAGAATCATGGCATCTGTTCCCACCACTTCATGGCAAATAGATGGGGAAATAATATAAACAGTGACTGACTTTATTTTCTTGGACTCCTAAATCACTGCAGATGGTGACTGCAGCCATAGAATTAAAAGATGCCTGTTGGAAGAAAAGCTATGACAAACCCAGACAGTGTATTAAAAAGCAGAGACATTACCTTGTCAACAAAGGTCCGTATAGTCAAAGCTATGGTTTTTCCAGTGGTCATGTATGGACCAAAAATAAAGCTGAGCACTGAAGAATTGATGCTTTGGAACTGCGGTGTTGGAGAAGACTCTTGAGAGTCCCTTGGACTGCAAGGAGATCAAATCAGTTAATTCTGAAGGAGATCAACCCTGAATATTCATTGGAAAGACTGATGTTGAAGTTCCAAAACTTTAGCCACCTGATGCAAAGCGCTCACTCACTGGTAAGGACTGTGGTGCTGGGAAAGATTGAGGGCAGGACGATACGGGGGTGACAAAGGATGAGACGGTTGGGTGATATCATCCACTCAATGGACATGAGTTTGAGCAAACTCCGGGAGACACTGAAGGACAGGGAAGTCTGGCATGCTGCAGGCCATGGGGTCAGTGAACAACAACAGCACAAAAATATAAAACAAATACATTATTTATCTCCACACTGAGAAAACAGAAAATTAAGAATCTCCATAATTTGGGCACCTGCTGTTTGTTGTTCAGTCGCTTAGTCATGTCTGACTTATTTGTGACCCAAATGGACAGTAGTCCACCAGGCTCCTATGTCCATGGGATTTCCTAGCCAAGAATACTAGAGTGGATTGTCATTTCTTTCTCCAGGGTAGCATTCCCATCCAGTAACTGAACCCATGTCTCCTTCATTGGCAGGCGGATTCATTACCACTGAGACATCAGGGAAGCTCTTGGGCATCTGATGTTTGTACAAATGCCCATATATATGTGGGACTTTATATGTTTGTCCTAATATTAATGGCTTAGAAAGAAACAGATCAGTAACCAGAGATTACAATCTGGGTAATGCTAGAGGATTTTAATTTAATGTTAACCTATATTGAGCTTTTGGTGCTCAATAGGTACTATCCCTACATTTGAAACAATGTACAGAGCACACTAACTTCAAGCAGCTCACCATTTAGCAAGAGAGATTATAAACAACTATCAGTGCTGGGGGTCGGTTTAATATAGTGGTTTGAGATGCGCTGCTTGAACTTAGGCAGATTTGATATGCAATCATGGCTCCTTATGTTTCCAACAGTGATGTTGGACAAAGGATAAAACCTCATTAATAATAATGGAGTGAATGCTAACTTTAAGAGTATTGATGTGAGAATAGTACATGCATTATAATAATACTTAACATTATGTATAGCTTATAGTGAGCACTCAATTTTAGGTCTTCACTTGAAAAAACAAATTGACAAGATATTGTTGTATCATATGTACACATACCTAACAGATTAAAAGTGATTTAACTGGTCTACAGGCACTCAGTAAAAGCTTCAAGAAAGCAGTGATATTTGATCTACCTTCTTTTCAACCTCCTTTTATTTTAAGGGCGAGAAATGGTTTAAACTAGGAGAAAGTATAGATGGATTGGAATGCTACCTCTTATGAAAAGTCAGTTGTGGAAACTATTCTGCAGACTGGCTATGATTTCTGCCCTACTTTAACTGTACATGTCTAAGGTTTGTCACAGCGGCATCTATTCTGTCCCCAATGCAAGACGCCCCTCAGTTTCAGCTCTGCTCAGCCTCTCAGAGACTATCCCAGATTCCTCAGCAGTGTTTGGTTCAGCTCGGCTTTGTTCAGTGGTTCTCCTCTGGATCACCTGGCTAGCCTGGTTACCCAGAATCCTACAGTAGAAACAATGCTGACTATGTCCGGTCCACTTTTAATGGGAAGGAACTTCAGTAGTTCTACAAGGACTGTGTAGGAATAGGCATCACATGTCATATCTACCACATAGAGTTTTTTTAATTTATTTATTTTAATTGAAGGATAATTTCCTTACAATATTGTGGTGCTTTTTGCCATACATCAACATGAATCAGCTACGGGTGCACGTGTGTCCCCCATCTGAAACACCCTCCCACCTCCCTCCCCACCCCATCGCTCTGGGTGTCCCAGAGCATCGGCTTTGAGTGCACTGCTTCACGCATTGAATTTGCACTCATCATCTATTTTACATATAGTTCTGAAGAATGAGAAGAAGCTCACAAAAACACAGGGTATTGGAGGCAGAGGAAGCAGTGTGAGCCANCTTTGAGTGCACTGCTTCACGCATTGAATTTGCACTCATCATCTATTTTACATATAGTTCTGAAGAATGAGAAGAAGCTCACAAAAACACAGGGTATTGGAGGCAGAGGAAGCAGTGTGAGCCAGACTACAAAGGGATAAAAATGCATACTGTGTTTTTAAAAAGTACAAGAATCCACAGTGGCTAGAACATGAATATACCTGGGAGAAGCAGGATTTTGCTCTGATTTTTTTTTTCCTGTAATTTGTTACCCAAGAAAGAAAAAAGGTTAAAACTCTTCATTTTTGGCAATAGTTACCACATTAGGTAAAAATGGAGTTGAATACAATACATTTGAGACATATCTCGTCTCAAAAGATAATAAACTGTCTGTCTTGGTGATTATTTTGCCAAAACAAAGTTACAAAATAGGGATACTATTAATTCATTTCCAGAATGAGTTGTTATATTAGATAGACTTGAAGTTTAAGAAATTATATTTGAGAGAATTTTGTTTTAGACTGAAGTACTTAATATGTGTGTCTGTTTGTCGCTCAGTCATGTCTGATTCTTTGCGACCCCATGGATTGTAACCCACAAGGCTTTTCCATCCATGAGNAGCAGCAGTTAGAACCAGACATGGAAAAACAGAGTGGTTTCAAATCAGGAAAGGAGTACATCAAGGCTGTATATTGTCACCCTGCTTATTTAACTTATGTGCAGAGTACATCATGCAAAATCTGGGCTGGATGAAGCACAAGCTGGAATCAAGATTGCCGGGAGAAATATCAATAATCTCAGATATTCAGATGAAAGCACCCTTAAGGCTGAAAAGGAAGAGGAACTAAAGAGCCTCTTGATTAAAGTGAAAAAGGAGAATGAAAAAGTTGGCTTAAAACTCAACATTCAGAAAACTAAGACCATGGCACCTTGTCCCATCATTCATGGCAAATAGATGGGGAAACAATGGGAACCATAAGAGATTTTATTTTGTTGGGCTCCAAAACCACTGCAGGTGGTGACTGTAGCCAAGAAATTAAAAGACTCTTGCTCCTTGGAAGAAAAGCTATGACCAACTTAGAGGGCATATTAAAAATCAGAGACATTACTTTGCCAACAAAGCCCATCTAAGTCAAAGCTATGGTTTTTCCAGCAGTCATGTATGGATGTGAGAGTTGGATTATAAAGAAAGTTGAACACCAAAGAATTGATGCTTTTGAACTGTGGTTTGGAGAAGATTCTTGAGAGTCCCTTGGACTGCAAGGAGTTCAAACCAGTCTATCCTAAGGGAAATCAGTCCTGAATACTCATTGGAAGGACTGATACTGAAGCTAAAACACCAATCTTTTGGCCACCTGATGTGAAGAACTGACCCATTTGTAAAGACCCTGATGCTGGGAAAGATTGAAGGCAGGAGGAGAAGGGGATGTCAGGGGATGAGATGGTTGATGGCATCACCGACTCCGTGGACATGAGTTTGAGCAAGCTCCAAGAGTTGGTGACGGACAGGGAAGCATGGCGTGATGCAGTCCATGGGGTCGCAACGAGTTAGATTTGACTGAGTAACTGAACTGAACTTATCCTTAAATACTATAGGTGAAACCCAGAACTGGGTGCTCTGGGTAGAATGATGGGCAAGATCCTTGTACTCATGAAGTCTATAGTTTAATGAGGAAGAAATTCACTTTAATAAATATAAAAACAACTTGTTAGTATTGGAATAAGAACTATGAAAAATAACTTATGAGAGAGCATGAAATATCTGACTTGACCTGTAGTAAGTGGTGAGTTAAGGAAAGGTTTCTGAACAAAAGGAATCTGGGACTTCATGAGACAAAATTGGTATTAGGAGAAAATGGGAGGTGACTCCAGTGAAGGGTTTTCATTTTTGTTTGTTTCATCCAAATTTGAAATTGAGTAGAAATGGGTTTTCTCAAAGAAGTGTCTGCAAACATAAAAAATTAGCACCTGGAGTTACCATTTTTATCACCATTGGCATAAAGTGAGTTTGGGACCATAAGCAGAGAATTCTCAGTCATCACTCGGCCACTTCCTAGCTCTGCGACATGAATGATACCAGTTTATCTCTAAACGTCTTTTCTTATTGCCTTGTTGATTACAGGGAACATGTGCATATACACATGCTAGGGTTTTTTAATGAATCATATGCAATGAGACGCCCCAAGTTCAAGTACTGGTATATGAGTGCTCAACCACTAGCTCCTTCTTTACACAGAACCCTTTTACACAGATGGCTATTGTGTTGAAAGTAAAGCATTTAATTAAAGGACACATAGAAGTGGGTTCTAAAATTAGATGTACAAAACCAATCAATGGAAAAGCTTAAAAGTGTGTAGCATAATCCCAAGAGATTTCGATGCAGTAGCTCTTATAAGGGGCCCAGTTATCATGTATTTCAGATGGTGAGCTGAGTTTAGAAACCACTTACCTAAGAGAGTTATAAAATTATCATCCCTTTTGAAATGTAATCAAGGGCATATATAGGAGTAAAATTCAGTACCTTGACTTCTAATTGAACCTAAACTGGCACGAAAATCCATTCCTGATAACACGAGACACATCACATCATGATGTAGTTACAGCGTTTTGTATTAACGTGTCAGCTGAAATGGTTTTCACTCAAGAATACGCTGGAAACTCCCACACTGAAGTTGATACGTGGTTGTAGAACACAACCGCTTATTACTCTCATGCTTATGCCAGGCACTATCCTAAGATCTAAAACTATGTAAAAATTCAACCTTGACTCCAAATTCTACCTCAAAGCTGTGAGTTTATCAATTTTGGGCTCTAAGAAAAACAGTCTCTTAAACACTGAACTTAGATGTGTATGTGTGTATCAGCAATTTTTAGCTCTTCAGGATGAATCCATTATATAATTATGGCAGGTTTTTTTTCTTCTGGAAGTTGAAACTGCTCAGCCCTCATTTGTTAATAACTACATCTATGGTTATCATTTGCTGTCACTACACAAGGTATAATTTGAAGGATGGACTTAAAGGAAAAGTAGCTATAAACAGAATGCAAGAACATTTGCGAAATTGTACACATAGTGTATAGGTGACTTGATAGGTGGACTTAAAATGCAAGTATTTTGGCATAATGTAGTTATATTACTGTGTAGAAGGCATTCTTCTAGATGAGAGAAATTGAATAAAAATATAATAGTGACTTTCAACTTTTCTGGGAATTTATTAAACTATTTATCTAATAAAAGAGACGATAATTTTTAAATTTAAAGCAGTTTAACAATTTTATTAATTTAATCTTTGACTTTTTTCTTCTAAACACACACACAAAAAGACCATATAGGGTGTTACATTTCAAATATATCTTTACATAGAATTTCAAGTTTTTTAATTCAGAAACTTGACATACTGCATTTTCCAAGTCACCAGATAAATCTTTAGCCTAAGTATACTGTTAAGTAACCTGGGCCTCCCAGATGAGAGATGCAGGTTTGATCTTTGCACTGGGAAGATCTCCTGGAAGAGGAAATGGCAACCTGCTCTAGTATTCTTGCTGGAAAATTTCATGGAGAGAGGACCCTGGTGGGCTGCAGCCTGTGGGGTCACAAAGAGTTGGAAGTAACTGAGCACATAGAGTTACATTAAGTAACTTAAGGGATGCAAAAACTTTAGATGGTTGAATACCCATCCATACTCATAGTGTTAAGAACCTAGAATTTGGAGCAGACTCTGTTTTCAAATTCTGGCTGTCACTTAATAGCTACACAATCTCAGGTAAATGCCATAAGTTTTCTTAGTTTCTGTTTCCTCATCCTTAAAATAGGAGTAATAAACATACCTCCCCCATAGAGGTCCTATGAGAATGAAACAAATACATATAAATGTATTGTTCAACTTTGGTTCCTGAAAGATGCTCTCAAAAATCACTATAATCATTTTCTGCCACGCATATTCCTTAG
>SJYW01008557.1:103323-129574 GCA_006410735.1 Raphicerus campestris
GTACTCTATCAGATCTAATCCCTTGAATCTATTTGTCACTTCCACTATATAATTGCAAGGAATTTGATTTAGGTCATACCTTTACAGTCTAGTGGTTTTCCCTACTTTCTTTAAGTCTGAAATTTACAATAAGGAGTTCATGATCTTAGCCACAGTCAGCCCTGGGTCTTGTTTTTGCTAACTGTATAGAGTTTCTCCAACTTTGGCTGCAAAGAATATCATCAGTCTGATTTTGGTATTGACCATCTGGTGATGTCCATGTGTAGAATCTTCTCTTGTGTTGTTGAAAGAGGGTGTTTTTTACGGCCAGTGTGTTCTCTTGGCAAAACTCTGTTATCCTTTGCCCTGCTTTATTTTGTACATTTTGTACTCCAAGGCCAAATTTGCCTGTTACTCCAGTTATCTCTTGACATCCTACTTTTGCATTCCAGTCCTCTATAATGAAAAGGACATCTTTTGGGGGTGTTAGTTCTAAAAGGTCTTGTAGGTCTTCATAGAACTGTTCGGCTTCAGCTTCTTCAGCGTTACTGGTTGGGGCATAGACTTGGATTACTGTGACCCTGAATGGTTTGCCTTGGAAACGAACAGAGATCATTCTGTTGTTTTTGAGACTTCGTCCAAGTACTGAATTTTGGACTCTTTTGTTGAGTATGAGGGCTACTCCATTTCTTCTAAGGGATTCTTGCCCAAAGTAGTAGATACAATGTTCACCTGAGTTAAAGTCACCCATTCCAGTCCATTTTAGTTCACTGATTCCTAAAATATTGACGTTCACCCTTGTCATCTCCTGTTTGACCACTTCCAATTTACCTTGATTCACGGACCTGACATTGACAGCTCCTACGCAATATTGCTCTTTACAGCATTGGACTTGACTTCCATCAGCACTCATATCCACAACTGGCATTGTTGTTGCTTTGGCTCTGTCTCTTTATTCTTTCTGGAATTGTTTTTCCATTGTTCTCCATTTGCATATTGTGCATCTACCGACCTGGGGAGTTCATCTTTCAGTGTCCTATTTTTTTGCTTTTTCATATTTTTCATGAGATTCTCAAGGCAAGAATAATGAAGTGGTTTGCCATTCCCTTCTCTAGTGGACCACATTTTGTTGGAACTCTCCACCATGACTCTTCCATCATGGGTAGCCCTCATGGTTTCATTGAGTTAGACAAGGCTGTGGTTCATGTGATCAGATTGGTTATGTTTTCTGGATTGTGGTTTTCATTCTTTCTGCCCTCTGATGGACACGTCAAAGCCTTTGACTATGTGGATCACAATAAACTGTGGACAATTCTGAAAGAGATGGGAATACCAGACCACCTGACCTACCTCTTGAGAAATCTGTATGCAGGTCAACAACAGTTAGAACTGGACATGGAACAACAGACTGGTTCCAAATAGGAAAGGAGTATGTCAAGGCTGTATATTGGCACTATGCTTGTTTAATTTATTTGCAGAGTACATCATGAGAAATGCTGGGCTGGATGAAGCACAAGCTGGAATCCAGGTTGCTGGGAGAAATATCAATAACCTCAGATATGCAGATGACACCACCCTTAAGGCAGAAAGTGAAGAAGAACTAAAGAGCCTCTTGTTGAAAGTAAAAGAGGACAGTGAAAAAGTTGGCTTAAAGCTCAACATTCAGAAAACGAAGATCATGGCATCTGGTCTCATCACTTCATGGCAAATAAATGGGGAAATAGTGGAAACAATGGCAGACTATTTTTTTGGGCTCCAACATCACTGCAGATAGTGATTGCAGCCATGAAATAAAAAGATGCGTACTCCTTGGAAGAAAAGTTATGACCAACCTAGAGAGCATATTAAAAAATCAGAGACATTACTTTGCCAAGAAAGGTCTGTCTAGTCAAGGCTATGGTTTTTCCAGTAGTCACGTATGGATGTGAGAGTTGGACCAGAAGGAAAGCTGAGCACCGAAGAATTGATGCTTTTGAACTGTGGTGTTGGAAAAGACTGTTGAGATTCCCTTGGACTGCAAGGAGATCCAATCAGTCCATCCTAAAGGAAATCAGTCCTGAATATTCATTGGGAGGACTGATGTTGAAGCTGAAATTCCAATACTTTGGCCACCTGATGCAAAGAGCTGACTCATTTGAAAAGACACTGATGCTGGGAAAGATTGAAGGCGGGAAGAGAAGGGGACAACAGAGAATGAGATGGTTGGATCCATCATCAACTCAACGGACACTAGTAAACTCCGAGAGTTGGTGATGCCAGGTGCCTGCCATGCTGCAGTTCATGGGGTTGCAAAGAATCAGACATGACTAAGCAACTATTCTGAACTGATGGATAAGGATAAGAGGCTTATGGAAGCTTATGGGAGAGACTAAGGGGAAACTGGGTCTTATTCTGATGGGCAGGGCCATACTTAGTAAATCTTTAATCCAATTATCTATTGATGGGCAGGGCTGTGTTCTCTCCTTGTTGTTTGACCTGAAACTATGGTGAAGGTAATGAAGATAATGGTGACCTCCTTCAAAGGTCCCCTGCAGGCACTGCTGCACTCATGCCTCCCCAGAGACTTCTGGACACTCATGAGCAAGTCTGGGTGTCTCTTGTGGGGTCATGCTCCTCTCTCCTGGGTTCTGGTGAGCCCAGGGTTTTGTTTGTGCCCTCCAAGCGTCTGTTTCCCAGTCCTGTGTAAGTTCTTGTGGCTCTATGGGTGGGTTAATGGTGCCCTCCTCAAGAGGGCTTATGCCATATCCTGGTCTGCTGCACCCAGAGCCCCTGTGGCAGGTGATTGCTGACCTGTACATTTGCAGGAGACACTGAAACACTCAAAGACAGGTCTGGCTCAGTCTCTGGCGTCTGCTGGTGCACACAGGTTTTGTTTGAGCCCTCTGAGCATCTCTGGTGGGTACGGGGTTTGATTCTAAACATGATTTTGTCCCTCCTACCATCTTTCTGGGGCTTCTCCTTTGCCCTTGGACATGGGCTATCTTTTTTGTTGGGATCCAACATTTTCCTGTTGATGGTTGATCAGCAGCAAGTTGTAATTTTGAAGTTCTTGCAGGAGAAGATGAGTGTATGTCCTTCTACTCTGCCATCTTGGAGAGCATTTAATCATAAAGGCCTGTTAAATAAATCAATAAACTTCTATGTTCTTTCAACCCTGAACAGATATGTCTATTATTTGTGCTATATGTAAGTATAAAAAGGCTCAGTAACTACATTTTTTTCTATAACAGGACCATTTAAGAGCATTAAATAAGTTTTAATTACCCAGTTACAAAGGATTAGGTAATTAATAAAGTTAGGTAATAAAGCTAACTCAAACAAAATTAAATCATAATTATTATAATTTAGACAAAAATTACTTCTTGATTTACTTTGTCATTGCTTTGGTACTTATTACAGACATAAAGGTGAAGTCGCTCAGTCATGTCTGACTCTTTGCGACCCCATGGACTGTAACCTACTAGGCTTCTCCGTCCATGGGATTCTCCAGGCAAGAATACTGGAGTGGATTGCTATTTCCTTCTCCAGGGGATCTTCCCAATCCAGGGATTGAACCTGGGTCTCCTGCATTGGAGGCAGATGCTTTAAACTCTGAGCCACCAGGGAAGCCCCTTAAATAAATCATCTGATCAAAAATAAAAATTAATCACAAAACATTAAAATAGGTACTAATTTTTCTGCTATAAAATAACTTCATATGTCTTGCTTATATAATAATGATGAGACGGTTTTGAGAAGAACTTGATGGATGGCTTGACTTTTCCTGGCTTTTAAAAAAGAAATTTTACTTTCTGCTTCAATTTACATTCATTGAGATAAAGTGACCACAGAGATTCCTCTGGCCTCACTTGTTTCTGTAGGTTGACCATAAAAAGATATTTTCATTATTATAGACTCTACCATTCAAGAGACAGAATGGTAGATTCAATACCTGGGATGAAACTAAAAAATTTGGTGGATGCCATTAATTCACAGGTCCATTTTTTTTTTTGGTCACATAGGGGTCACCTGGAAAGCTTTAAAAGTTACAGATGCCTATGATCCTTGCCCAGAGGTTGTGATTGACTGGTCTGAAGTTTAACAGTTTTGGAATTTTGACAGATGATTCTAATGGAAACAAGTTTGGGAACCACTATCACTAGTTTCTGCCTTCTTCAGGCAAAGAGGCAGAAGTATTGGTGTTTCCACCTTAATTCTGAAATAGACCTGTACAATGCCATGTTAACTCTGAAACAAATTTAGATCTGAATTTTTAGACCTAAACTTGCCTCCATAGGATTGCAGCTAGCACTGAGAATGCTTAGAGAATTTCTGAATTTGAGAATCTTTCATAACCTGTATGTTAAAGCCTGAGACTGGGGCCAATACAAGGTTTTTTTTTTTTTTTTAATATAAATTTATTTTAACTGGAGGTTACTTTACAATACTGTATTGGTTTTACATACATCAACATGAATCCACCACAGGTATACACGTGTTCCCCATCCTGAACCCCTGTCCCTCCTCCCTCCCTTTACCATCCCTCTGGGTCATCCCAGTGCACCAGCCCCAAGCATCCATTGAACCTGGACTGGAGATTCATTTCGAATATGATATTATACATGTTTCAATGCCATTCTCCCAAAACATCCCACCCTCTCCCTCTCCCACAGAGTCCAAAAGACTGTTCTATACATCTGTGTCTCTTTTGCTGTCTTGCATATAGGGTTATTATTACCATCTTTCTCAATTCCATATATATGCGTTAGTATACTGTATTGGTATTTTCTTTCTGGCTTACTTCACTGTCTATAATANTGTCTAAGCTGTTCTTTGATGCCTCTTGTGACTGATTTCTGCAGCAGAGGTTGGCAAACGTTTCCTGTACAGGAACCAGTAATTAATATTCAGGCTTTGCAGGCCATACTCTCTCTGTTGCAGCCATACTATTCTGCTGTCTTTTGCAAAAGCGGTCGTTGGTAGTATGTAAACTATAATATCTGTATTTCAATAAAACTTTATGCATGGACATTGGAATTTGAATTTCATGGAATTTTCATGTTATTGTCTTCTTTTTCATCTTTTTGGATGGTCTAAAAATATGGAAGGAATTCTTAAGTTGTAGGCTGAACAAAAATAAGAAGTGAGTTGGATTTGGCCCACAGATCATAGTTTGCCAATTCCTGTCCTAATCTCATGTTTTTGTTGCTTTGTTTTTTGTAATAGGAGAGAAACTGCCTTAATGGACACAAAATGGCACAGTCTATCCACAATGTGATTTTAAGAACAAGGCAGTTTGTATACTCTTGTCCATATCGGCATTATTCATAATAGTCAAAATGTGGAAACAACTCTAATATCTGTCAACAGTTGAATATGGTCTGTGCATACAATAGAGTACTATTCAGCCTTAGAAAAAAAAGAAACTCTGATACATGAGTGAACAACAACAAGGATGAACCTTGAGAACAAAAAGACATACATTGTATGATTCTACCTGTAAATGTTACCTAAAATAGTTAAGTTCATAGAAATAAAAAACAGAGCAGTGGATGTCAGGGGTTGGGGGAGGGGGAATGGGGAGTTGTTTAATGGGAACCGAGTTTCAGTTTAGAAGATGAAAAGAGCCCTTGAAATTGATTGCACAGCAATATGAATGTACCTAACACTACTCAAAAACACTATCCGTTTGAAAAATGGTTAAGATGGCAAATTTTATATGTGTACATAAATATATAATTAATTTAAAAATTTAGTAACTTAAGATTTTACAAATAAATTCTGAGATGCAAACTGAATATCAGTATGCAGTTTGCAGTGAATATCTCTGGCTCATGTGCTATTTTCATGGTTCTTCTCACCATTTCCTTTTAGCCACATTGATGAAAGCAACAACTATGCCATTCAGTTCAAAAACAGTTTTTAAAATCACCACTATATGCCAAAGAATCACTTGGAAAGTATGAATACAAGCATGATTAAAACAGTCCCCAACTGTTATAATTGACTTAGGGGTCCTAAGTTATCATTCCTTTCTAGTGGCATTGTGAATTCATACCTTTGCATGGCTTTATGGCAAGGGGGAGTATACAGNCCACTATGTGCCAAAGAATCACTTGGAAAGTATGAATACAAGCATGATTAAAACAGTCTCCAACTGTTATAATTGACTTAGGGGTCCTAAGTTATCATTCCCTTCTAGTGGCATTGTGAATTCATACCTTTGCATGGCTTTATGGCAAGGGGGAGTATATAGTTTCTTTGAGTTTTGAGCTTGCCCATGTGATTCATTCTAACCAATGGGATGTGGGTACTAGTGGACTTGAAAGGTGCTTGCACTTCTGCCATTTCCATAAAAACATTTCAGAATGAGATATATGGAACTGACTTGATTAGACCAGAAGCCAAAAGCCCTGTCCAGCCCAACCCAGCCCAAATTTGTCAAACCCTAATCCAGCCACACAGAGAAGGCAATGGCACCCCACCCTAGTACTGTTGCCTGGAAAATCCCATGGACAGAGGAACAGGAGGCTGCAGTCCATGGGGTCGCTCAGAGTTGGACGTGACTGAGCAACTTCACTTCTACGCTTTAGAGAAGGAAATGGCAACCCACTCCAGTGTTCTTGCCTGGAGAATCCCAGGAATGGGGGAGCCTGGTGGGCTGCTGTCTCTGGGGTCACACAGAGTCAGACAGGATTGAAGCGACTTAGCAGCAGCAGCAGCAGCAGCAATCCATCCACAGACTTGTGAAAATGAAAATCAATGATTTGTTCTTTCAAGCAGGACAAAATTATTGTGGCATGATTTGTTCTTTCAAACAGGACAAAATTATTGTGGCTAGAGCAAGGGATATATTGTCTTTGAGAAGTCTACAGGCTTACATAGGTGCACAGACATGATTCGTTCCTCTTCTAAACTTATCTCCACAAAGCAGTAGATGTCAAATCTGGCATGTATAAGAACAACTTGAAGAACCTGATACAACTTTGTATTCTCAGAGACCACTGGCAGAGATTTTGGCCTGGTAGACATAGTGTAGTGCCCAGAAATACACAGTATTTGGAAGCAACTCAAACAGTTCTGATGCAGGTGAATCAGAATCACTTTCCAAGTGATTCTTTGGCAGCATAGTTGTTACTTTCCAGGCTTGTACTAGCTTCACCGTAGTGCAGAGTATTAGTGATGGCAAAAGGTTCTTCCTTGCAAAAGCTCACAGGGCTGAGAGAGAATTGATAGCAGAAAAACAAAACTAATATCTGCATATTCAAAAAGTCTATATACTAACTGTGCCAGCAGTCACCTCCTCAGAAAGATCTGAGATAACTCTACAGGGCATACCAAAATAGCACCACAACTGAGCTGGCTTTGCCTTCTTCCAGCCTGAAATTCACCCGATAGAGTCATTCCTACAGGTCAGTCAGAAACCTAATCCATCTCAATTTCTTCTGTCACCATCATAGTACCAGGCTCTCATCAAATCAGAGCTGAGTTTTCAGAACCCTTCTAAACCAATGTTTCTCCCACTAGGCTTCCCCCTTCCTATGCAGCCTGCCTTTCTGTCACCAATTTTCTCGTATCACTCCTCAGCTCCTCTATCTACAGTTATTATTCACCAACACTTTGATGTGATATCCAATATTACTCATAGTTTTTAAAGATTTTTTTTTTTTTTTTTAGTGACAAAACAATTGTATGGTTAAGTTCATCACCTGGCTATCACTCAAAAAGCTAGCAGCCTTTCCCATCATAAGATTGATCACTTCAATAACACCTTGTGTGATAACATCTCATCCTTGACAACTCATCACCTTTACTATATTTAGCTTGTGTTCAATTTAGTGGTTACCCAAATACCATCTTTAGAATGCCCTTTAATTATTTCTTTAAATACCCGTTTGTTGTGTTTCCAAAATGGAAAAGCACTTTTATATTTGTTTAATATCTACCCTTAGAACTGGGATACTATTGATCCCATAGTACTGGGTGAACCAAACTGAACTGTGGCATTGAACTGTTACATTTTGAAATGTATAATGATGGTAATAATAACAGCAAGTCAAAATAAGAGCATTTGAAATTTGATTGAAGATTTTTTATGCCCCAGGTAATATGCTATTTAATTATACTTTCTGTTTAATTTACTCTTTATGACAATCCAGAAGGAAAGTGCTCATAGTATTGTCCTTTGTCAGATGACAAAAGTGAAGGATGAGGTTTGTGTAAGGTAACAGTGCTTCCTGGTGAGGATTTGACCTAAGACAGAGCAATGGGCTATTTCTTTACCCTGCCTGAAAGACTGATGCTGAAGCTGAAACTCCAATACTTTGGCCACCTCATGCGAAGAGTTGACTCATTGGAAAAGACTCTGATGCTGGGAGGGATTGGGGGCAGGAGGAGAAGGGGCCAACAGAGGATGAGAAGGCTGGATGGCATCACTAACTCGATGGATGTGAGTCTGAGTGAACTCCGGGAGTTGGTGATGGACAGGGAGGCCTGGCGTGCTGCGATTCATGGGGTCGCAGAGTCAGATACGACTGAGTGACTGAACTGAATCAGCAACATGAGGGCTTCCCTGACAGCTCAGTTGGTAAAGAATCTGCCTGCAGGGCAGGAGACCTGGGTTTGATTCCTGGATTAGGAAGATCCCCTGGAGAAGGAAATGGCAACCCACGCCAGTTTGTTATTTTGATTTTCTTTACATCATTAAAATTACGCAGGGTTAAGGGTATGCAATGAGATCTGCTAGAGTTAGAGCTTTGCCAATTTACATTAAAAGGTATATTTTAGCTGCTTAAAACCCATTTCACCTATTAGTAAAAAAATAGAAATTGTAATATCACCTAATGCATAGAGTTGTTCTGACTATTAAAGGGCAAAATTCAGATAAAGGGTATAATTCAGAGGCTAGACAGAGTAATCAATTAAGAAATGTTTGCTAATACAGTGATGGTGATGGTGATGAGTTTCTGCAGAGACCCTCTTTCTGAATGGGCACACACTTCTCCTAAGCTGTAGTCCTTTCTCTCAGGGAGAAAAAAAAAAAAAGATATAGTAAAGGATCGTCATTCATATTTACTTTACCTGTATGCTTTTGTTTTGTTAAAAAACAACAATCAGTTTTAGACATGGTGACTCTCTAGAATGATTTGCAAAATAAAACAGCATCTTCAGCACTTTACGGACTCAACTTTCTGAAAGTAAAAATCTTGGATAACTTTTTAAATCGAGATAGATATACATATTCATGGCATTACGCAAAGGAAATCCTTTCAGACATGGAGACCTAGGACTCAGCTGAAATATCTGTACAGTAATTTGAAGGAAATCATAAACTGAAAAGCATACTAAACATACTCCTCATCTCCCTATTTTCTTCTGTTCAGCACAGCAGTTCTGGTAGGTTTTTATTTTCTCACTGAGGACTGCACTACTCTTAAATAAACATGATTATAGCCTAGAAGAGCTACAGACTGCTTCAAATGCTAAAAATAAAATAGTTAAAATGGAGAGACTTCAATTAGATGCAGGCTGCTCAACGATTTAACTTCTAATTGTCTTGTGGTTATTCCACAACTAGGAATTGACCATATTCCGTTTAAAGGAGATTGAAGGTCTCAGAAAAAAATAAGAAATGAAGTGGAAGTTTTTTCTTCCCAAATCCTAATCCCCAGAAACATGAGTAAAAATAATCACATATCTCCTCTAAAACAAAAATATGGATTCCAGTCACATCTTAGAATTGTCTCTTCTCAAAAGAGCTTAGTATTATCCCAGTTATGGAGATTCAAGCAAATTGCTTATGAGTAATGGTGTTTCAGTGAAAGCATTCACTTCTTATTGAGAATGACAGTAACAAATAGTTCTCAATAAAGTAAAATTTAGTTCTTTTCTCAGTTTCCACTTCATTCCATGAAAATTCTCAATGCCATATGCATTAATTGGATACTTTCTAACTTGTTTTCTTAGAAACCTGCTGTTACTTTATAAAGTCTATTTGTATTTCTTTTGGCTTGTGATATTGAATTGAAAAGAAGCAATTTGATAATTCAGTGTGAAGGCAAGTATATCATTTTTCACATTATGTTGGTGAAAAGGCTATTTTAAAAGCATGTGAAGAGTATAGAAAAAATATACATATATAGGAAAAAATGTAATTATATATATTTATAGTCTTGCCACCCCCAGACCTAAATCCATAGTTATTTAGATATACATAACATTTAGATATTATTAGTATCCCAATCTCATGCACACTGAAATAAAGTCTCGATTATTGGGTGGATGAAGTGAGTTTTAAGAAACTCAAGTGGACAAACTAGTTCACAACACAGCATATTTTACTGACTGGATCTTCTAGGATTATGTGGATACTTTTTTCTCTCTGTACCTTGCCTTCTGGGCTTCACTCATGTCTGTATTCTCAATTATCACTTCACCTACTTTCTTTGAGCAATTCTGACTTTGCATTCTGTTTTAACCACCATTTACACACTGATGATTTCAGTGTGTGTATGCATTCAAAATATATGCATATATCTAAATATACATATATATTATGTATGTGCATATGTGTATTAAAGTTACCCATAAGCTATAGAATCTTTTCATCCAGTTGCTGACTGCACATGTCTCTTCACTCTGAAGACCCACAGATGTTCAAAGTCAATATACCTAAAACCAAACTTGAATGTTAATGTCTAAATTGCTATTCTTTCTACCTCAGTTTTTCAATTGGTGGCATCCATACTATCACCAAATGAAAAAAAAAAAAAAGAAGGGGAATTTAATCAATACTTTTTCTTAATTCTTCCTTCTATATCCATGCAACCCATTTCTAACATGATTCAAGGTTTTAAACTACTTAATCTTTATTTTCACTGGTGTATTTAGGTCTTTTAAATCTTTCTTTGGATTATTGGAACACGCTCCTAACCATTTCCTATAAAACATATGTCTGATTAGCATGTGAGTGTTTTGGCGGAGGAGGGAAGAATATAGTTTTATGTAACCGAATCCTCAGTCACCCCCATTTATTCCTCTTCTCTACTATTCAAAATACTGAGAAATTCTAATATACCAAACTCTTTCAAATTCCTCTGAGTTCTCTCACATTTTCCATCAACTGGAGTGCTTTTTCTCCGTTAGTTGCCTAGGTAATCCCCTTGTTTTCCCTTACAAACCATACTCAGATTTCACTTCATTTGAAGACGCTTTTCTGAGTCAGACAAAATTAATCGCTTCCTGTGTTCTGATTATATATTTCTGTGTAGCAAACAACCCCAAAACTTAGCAGTTTAAACTGACATCCATTTTATGATGTTTCCTGATTTTGTGGGTCAGGAAGTTGGGCAGTGCTCAATTGGCTGGCTCATTACACAATACATGGTTACTTGGTGAGATTCAGCTGGTAGCTGGGCAGGTTTGAGGATTTAACACGGTTTCACTCACAAGCTGAGCATCTGGATGCTATTGTCCTTAAGTCGCTACGTCATGTATGACTCTTTGGGGACACTATAGACTGAAGCCTTCCAGGCTTCTCTGCCCATGGAATGTCCCAGGCAACAATACTGGAGTGGGTTGCAATTTCCTTCTCCAGAGGATCTTCCTGACCCAGGGATCAAACCTGTGTCTCCTGCATTGGCAGGCAGGATCTTTACCACTGAGCCATCGGGGACGCCTTTGCATTTTGATGGGAATGATTGAAAAGCAAGGCTCAAATGAACCCCCTATTTTTCTCCCTGTAGTCTCAATAGCTCTCCATGTGATGTCTCCAGCAGAGCGACAGAGCTTTTTACGTAACAGCATAACCTCCCAGAGACCAAGGAAGCAAGCAGCCAGTCCTCTTAAAACTAGGTTGGTATAGCCTAAATCGTCGCATTTCTTTGGTCTATTAATCTTTTCTACAATAAAGATTCATCTGAACTTTGAGATCTCATTTTCAAAACACTGTTCAGTATGTATTTATTTGTTTCAAATGTAAAATATAAATTTCATACAGGATGCAAACAGTATATTCCTGAAAAATTCTTAGCAATTGATCATCTCTGTGATCCACTAAAAATCAAGGAAAGTTCCTACTGTCTGTTTATAACATGCCCACATGCCAGTTCAGGGACTGATGTATAAACTTTTTTTTCTTTTATAAAGATGGTATCAGGAAAAGCAGAATAGAGTTGAGCATAGGAGTATGTATCAGGAGATCCAATCACTGAGAGACCTTAGTTAACTATCCATTCTATGAATTCAGAATGTCAATAGCTCACTATTTGGAATCACTCTAATTCTGTTATTAGTGTTATCATTCCCCCATATTCAAATCTATGTATTGTCAAATGCCAAATACATTTGGTCCTTAAACAACATGGTTTTAAACTGTGTAGGTCCACTTACATGCAGATTTTTTTAAACAAATATATTGGAAAAATTTTGGAAGATTTGCAACAATTTAAAAAACTTATAGATCAATTTCATAGCCTAGAAATGTTTTAAAATATTAAGAATGTATGTATGTAGATAATAGTCTATCCTTACACAGACATAAAATAATGTTTAATATAAAATTAGTGTGTTAGTTTTCTTACAACTTTATAACTTTGCTTTCAAAGAATTATATTAGCATACATAGTCTGGTTTGACTAAAGGTTGCAGAAAGCCAAAGTTGTTTGAATAACTAAGTAAATGAATGAATAAAGGAATATTTTGTGAGTATAATTCCCTAATGAGTTCATTCCCTTGTAATTGAAGAAACTATGTATCAGCCTATCATCATAGGTGTTTTTTTAAAAAACGTAGCAATGTTTTAAACACTGTATTATGAACATGACTATAATACTGCATACCATAAAAATCTTACAACCATTCATAATGTAAAAGCAAGGTTATTTTGAAGCAATTATATCAATTACACTAGGTACCATATAGCAATCAGAGTGAGCTTCTTCATTATCATTGCCTGAACTGTTATAACTGTAAACGATATGAATTACTTTTTCACATTATCTTTTTATTTGATATGTCTAGTTTTAGTAATATGCATAACATCTAGAGTGTTTTGCTTTCATATAAAACAGTATTGATGTAGGTACAGACAGACAATATATCTTGTAAACAGATGACAAACTTATGATATAGGTAAATACAGTACAGTATTATAAATAAGTTTTCTCTTCATTATGATTTTCTTAATAACATTTTACTTTCTCTAGCTTACTTTATTGTAAAAACACTGTGTGTAATGCATATAACATAAAAAAAACGTGTTAACCATCTGTGTTATTGGTAAGGCTTCTGGTCAACAGTATGCTATTAGCAATTCAATTTTAAGAAAGTCAAAATTTATACATATTTTTGACCTCACACACTCTGTGTCCCTAACTCCTTCATGGTTTAAGGGTTAATTGTAATGATACTTTTTGCTTAAAAAGATCCTGCACATGTATCTCTACTGACAATTCTGTGTTGACTCTTCTCAGGGGTTCGTTATCTCTCCAGGNAAGAAAGTCAAAATGTATACATATTTTTGACCTCACACACTCTGTGTCCCTAACTCCTTCATGGTTTAAGGGTCAATTGTAATGATACTTTTTGCTTAAAAAGATCCTGCACATGTATCTCTACTGACAGTTCTGTGTTGACTCTTCTCAGGGGTTCGTTATCTCTCCAGGGGTTTGGAGAGCTTCTGGATTGGCGAACAAACACCCACCCACATGCAGGGGGAGTGACGTCCTCAAACTCCACAGGGACAGAAGCTCCTTACCTTGGGACACTTTGAGACCTCACCTTTTGAATTTCTTCATCTGACTGTTTATTCCTATCCTTTAGTATCCTTTATAATATACTGATAATCTGTAGGTAAACTGTTTTCCTGAGTTCTGTGAGTCACCCTAGAAAAATAATCCACCCAAGGAGTCGGTCATGGGAAATCTGTGATTCACATTCATGCCAGAAGTACAGGTAACGACCTGGATTTTCAGTGTCTAACTGATTGTAGGACTCCCGGCTGGAGTTACAGAATAGTTTAGTGTGGAAAACTCCACACACATTTGGAATACAGAATACTGCGTGAGTAGCAAGTAAAGGGCTTCCCTGGTGGCTCAGAGGTTAAAGCGTCACCCGCAATGCGGGTAGACCTGGGTTCGATCTCTGGGTTGGGAAGATTCCCCTGGAGAAGGAAATGGCATCCCACTCCAGTATTCTTGCCTGGAGAATCCCATGGATGGAGGAACCTGGTGTGCTACAGTCCACAGGGTCGCAAAGAGTCACACACATTTTGAGCGACTTCACTTTCACTTTCAATTTCAGTGAGTAAAGGAAAATGACAGTGTTTCCATGACACTTTGTATGAGGTTTTACAAAAAAATTCTTACAATCATTTGAACTATTTCCAGTCTTTCTACTCTAATCTATCCACACTTGCCACTGATTCAGTCTCCATGAAACAAGGCTATAATTTATAGCTTCAATTTGACTTTGACAGTTGACCCTAATTTTTTTCCAGAATATACCTTATTATTTTAATCCAACTAGTCTTACCACTCACTGTTCTCCAGGAATATTTTGGGTATTTCTCACTTTTGCTGTAGCTTTTGCTTGTATTTCAAATACATGCCTCACCTTGTTTCCATATCCATGAGTATTTCACAAACATCCATCTTCTATGAAGCTTAATTGAATCCCCATATCAAAAGGCTCGCTCCACACTTGAGCTGACATAATGCTTTGCTCACACTTCTGCTCCTCTTTATTGTTTTTTTAATGTGAGGAATAGAGGCTTTAGGGGGAAATAAACATTGATCTCCTTACTATGTGAATTTAGGCAAGTATCCTAACTTCACAGCATCATAAACTCGCCTATAAAATAGGGTGGAAGGTAAGGACCATTCTTACCTTGTGAAAATTACTGTGAGGATCAAATGCAACAAAATTTATGAAGAGACCAGTGCAGAGCTGGTCCAAGAATGAATGACAACTATCATTTACATTACGTTAAATATAAATTTGAAAATATATAATTAATACAATATATGCCTTATAAATGACAGAGGCTCAATAACTAAGTTGAATTTAAAAACTAGAGAAATCAGGAATTCCCTGGCATTCCAGTGGCTAGTACTCCACACTTTCACTGCCGAGGGCCTGAGTTCTCTATGGTTGGGGAACTGAGATCCCAGGAGCCACACAGTATGCCTTTAAAAAAAAAAGACTAGAAACATCATCACTTGAAAATTTTTTCTTTCACTTGTAGGTAAGCCGCCTACTGTCATGATGAGGATGACCACATTACACAGTTTTAGAGGTTTTACTACACAAATAACCAATGGGGCATCAATCACTACAAACCTACCATAGTAACAAAATTAAAGTAGCTGAAAAAATTCGAGCAGGAAGTAAATACCTAAGGCTTTCCAGCTGTCAGCAGAATGCTAACCGGCTTGAATATTTTCTCGGTGTCTGTTTTAAAAATATGAGGGCTGAGGTACTCAAATTTGTGATCCAAAACTAAACTTAGTAAGACGCAAATAACAGTGTAAGTGTTGTGCTTGTGGTACCCATCTTACTTTGGTTGATGGGACTTGGGGAAACAGACAGTGATGTCCGTGACTGATCACTGACACATCCTGTATTATGCAACTATGGACTGTGCTTATCAGAAAAATTTGACCTCTGTGCTATTTGTGGCTCAGAATGTGATATTGACATGGCAAATGACATGCCGCTCAAAAGAGACCATATTCCTTAATCTGAGTACTTTACCAGCAAAACTAATTCTAATATCATTACTTCCATGAGGCCTTTGGCCAACATCTCAAACATCTCTATTCAGTCAATGAATAGAAAAGGGAATTTGGGAATAATATGGGAGCAAGTGGGAAGAGAAACCCTTTTGATTTCACAGTGCGTATGATCCTAAAAAGAAATAGAAAAATTACAATTGAGGATTTACCTAGTAATTCTTCCCTCGGTTTGATCCTAAACACTTTCATCTTCAGTTCCTGGGGTGAAGTAGTCCCTCTGTAAACTTCTATTCTACCCACTCTCTTTACTCCTAACCTTTTAAATTCGAGATNCAGCAGCCATACCCGTCTCTCCGTCGAATGGAGAAAGGGATCTGTGGCTTTCCCTTGAGGTACCTCAGGGCTATCACACATGCCCCAGTTCTGGCAGTTGAGCCTCGGGGAGAAATTCGAGGTAGTGCAGGGCAGTCAGTTTCATCTGGAGTGGACGAGGCATTTCAGGTTCTTGGGGAAAGAGGCTCCTCTGGACTCGCCTGATGTGAGGGCCTCCTCTTGGGATGCGAGAGGAGAGCCAGGAACCCTTTCCCGAAGGAGCAGGAAAAGGGCCCTTCATCTGGAGCTGAGCATGGGAAAATGGAGCTCCTCTTGAGTTGCAGTGGGACCCTCGGCGGTCCTCTCAAGTGGGGACGGGTGGGGCGTGGAACTTCGTGGGTCACAGCAAGGGTGTGAAGGAGCACTTCCAGTTCCAAGAGGGAACGGGTGTTTTCCTCCCAGATGCCGCAGTAGACAAGCCTCACTCCGTCTGAAAGGGAGAAGCTTCTGGTTTTTCTCGAGTTGCGGCGGGGTCCTCTCGAGTTACTACGGGGACCACAGAGACCTGCCCCTGTGGCCTCAGGAGAGGCCAGTCTCCGTGCGAGTTGCCACTGGGTATTCCTCCTCAGTTTTAGCAGGGTCCTCAGGCCACGTTCGATGCTGAGGCTGCAGGCTGAGCTTGCCTCGCCCATGCTGGCCTAGGTCTTGGGGTTCCCCTGGAGCTCCCACAGGGTAGACAGGCCTCATCTTGCCTGGAGACGTGCATGGCCTCTTTCTTCCCCAACTGCAGCAGCAGTGTCCAGTACCCCTTTGAGGGGTCCCAGGGATCTGTAGCTTGCCCTCGAGGTACCCCTGGGCTGTCTTACATGCCAGTGTGCCGTGAGTCGAGCCTCTGGGGTGATAGTCGAGACTGTGCAGGGCAGTCAGGTTCATCTGGAGTGGACGAGGCATTTGGGGATCTTGGGGAGTGGTGATCGGACACCTGATTCTCCTCCCGACTCTCCTGATGCGAGGCCACCTCTTGGAATGTGATGGAAACACTGCGAAATCTTTCCTGACGGAGCAGGGAAAGGGCCCTTTGAGGGACTAGCTGCCGATAGAGACCACCAGAAGGAGTTCACAAAGAAAAGTTTTATTTGCAATTTCGGATCTGGACCCCCACCAAGCCAATCGAAGGTGGGGAGACCCGAACGCCCGTTTTGGGAGTCTTTTATCCTATTGTGCAGTGGGGGGGGTGGGGGGTGGGGAGTGGAGCTAGGCTATCCGACAAAGCATGATTGGTTGGCAGTAGGTAAGGTTATGTAACTATTGGTGATATTTGTAATTAGCGTCAAGATCCTGTCTCCTAGAGCTAGATACTGTTTCTTAGGTTGCTGATCAAACATTGCAGTGAGACACCTGGTATTTATTGTTCCCTTTAAAAAAATTTTGGGGCTTTCCGTTCCAGTAAAGCTGACCTAGTATTCATCTCCCTAGGAAGGTTGACCTAGTATTCATCTCCCTGGGAACATTTTTCCAGTCCAGTAAGCTGACCTAGCATTCAACTTTCTGGTAACATTTTACTTCCTTCTTCATTCACTACTAGTCTTAACGGGGAATCAAATCCTTGATTCATCCTTCGACTCCTCCTTACTTGATACTTTCTCCTGATAGTGAGATCGTAGGAGGAGGATTCAGTGGTCTTGGGTTCTTTGCATGATAAAATTTGACAGGCAACTCAAGAGACATGGGCCAAAACAGAGAAGGAGCAAGATTGCAAGGACAACCATAAGAACAGGCTTCTACCATCCAAATTTAAACCAAGAGGCAACCTCTTCCAAAAAGGAGGGAGAGGTATTTCCAAAGTGAGAGACCTTATCTTGTATTTCTTCAATGGCATCAGTGACATTACCGGATAGATCAGGAATATACACACAGCATTCTGTTTTTATAATAGCACAAGTTCCGCCTTGGGCAGCAATGATTATATCTAAAGCCATTCTATTTTGTAGCACAGCTTTTTGCATTTGTTTCTGTTCTTCATTCAAGGCCTCAAGGGCCTTAGTGGTTTCTAATAAAGACTGTTTTGTAAAATTGGTAAGAGAATCAACACGGGCCATAACATCAACATTTCCGATGGATGGCACAAACACAGCTGCCAAATAATCAATCCAAGAAAAGAGTGCATGGGTCCATGGGGCCCTGATGAAAGGCAGATTTGCTGGTTTAGACATGTGGCCTGCATGAATGCAGCTAGGAGCAAAGACAAATCCCAATGTACATCTACCAACCCACCCGACAGGAAGCCAAGGCCAAACATTAGTTCCACATATCCATTTAGTACCATTTGGTGCCACCCATCGAATATCTGGATTATACATCCAGTCAGATCCTGGCCATACAGTTGTCCTACTAACAGTAAAGGTTACATCAAAGACAGTTTTACATAAAGTTTGAGACAATATTCCCATATGTTTCAAAAGATGAGTTCCCAAAAGTTTCTGTCTAAACTTGGGCTGATGTTCTTTTTGCTCCCAGCATAATTCTGCAGGTTTCACAAGCTGTCCTTTCTCTGGTGTCATCCAGAAATATTCGTCCCAAATTGGATAATAGTCTCCAAGGAGGCGGGACGACTCTTGATGTCAGTGTTTTTCCATGGTGCTGTTGACGTATCCAGCAAACGCGGAAACTACAACCTCATGACTAACAGTGATATTAAAGTTAACAGAACATAAGGAAACATTTGCATTCTTACACCAAGAAAAGCTTGAATAATTATAAGTGCTGCTTAGATAAAACTGCTTTTGTTGTTTTAAAAAATCACAAAGAGAATTTGTAACATTATGATCAATCGGCATCACCCACCAGGGCAATCCGTTCTGTACCGATAAAGGCATGGCTGTACACACCCAACAAGCAGAAGTATTATAATATTCAGCATAAGAGTGAGCCCAAGAGATAAAAACATTAGCCTGAGCTTGTGGAAAAATCGGGCTGAACGAGGCACAGACCAGGCCAAAAACCAGCACAACTAAGGAGACGCCTCCAGGCCGAGTCGAAGTGGGTCGCCGGAGTGTTTCACTTTCCATTTTGACCCGAGCACCAGGATCACAGAGAGTCGGCCGGGCTGGAGTGCTGAAAGTTCCGAGTCTGCTCTCTTGGACCGCTGCTTGGGCTTGGGTCCGGGCTAACTGCAGGCCCTGTAAAGATCTAAGGAGATTGTCATTAGTTATCTCCGCAAGGGTTTCCTCCCCCAGCTTGGGGATGAGTGGATGGGGCCGCCCATAGACAATCTCGAAGGGCGTGAATCCGGTCACAGAGAGGGTGCACCTAGATCTGAGAAGCGCAAAGGGTAAGAGAGTAACCCAGTCTACACCAGTCTCTATTTTGTATTTTGTCAATATTTCCTTTAAGCTCCTATTCATCCTTTCTACTTGCCCGGAGCTCTGTGGCCTGTAAGCACAATGCAGTTTCCATTTGATTCCTAAAGCCTCAGCCAATTGACGAGATATCTGGGCGGTAAATGCCGGGCCATTGCCGGACCCCAGACTACTAGGTAATCCAAACGTGGGGACAATTTCAGAGATCAATTGTTTCACTACTATCAGGGAAGTTTCTTTCTTGGTAGGGAAGGCTTCTGCCCAGCCGGAGAAGGTATCAACAAAAACGAGGAGGTAGCGGTAACCTCCTCGTACAGGAGGCATCTCGGTGAAGTCCACTTCCCAGGCCTCCCCTGGCTCAGTTCCTCTCTGACGTATGCCCTTCTCAGTCATCCCAGTCGGGTTAGCGTTTACTGTGTCTCGAGCAATCCTGTAAATCCCACAGATTAAGTACTTTTTCCTCAGCAATTCTGCCAGTTTGTTTCCACTCAAATGGGTTGCCTGGTGGGCCTCAGAAAGGAGGGCTCTACCAATAGCCTCTGGAACTAGCACTTGGTTATCTGGCAGGACTAGCCATCCTTGTTCTGTGGTCTGCCCCCCTAGTTTCTGGCCCAAATCAGTTTCCTTTTGGTTATACACAGGGGGTTCCTCTGTAGGTTCAGTGGTGGTTAGAACTAGAGTAGGGGCTCCTCCCCCTACTAGTCTTAAGGCGGCCTCCTGGGCAGTTTCATCTGCGAACCTATTTCCCCGCGCTTCAGGGGTGTCCCCAGTTTGGTGCCCCGGACAATGTATAACCGCCACCTCTCTGGGTTCCCAGACGGCTGATAAAAGGTCTATAATTTCAGAGGCGTTTTTACTAGTCTTTCCTCCTGCCGTCACGAGTTCCCTTTCCTAGTATAAGGCCCCGTGGACGTGAACGGTAGCAAAAGCATACCTGCTATCAGTATAGATGTTTAAACGATTTCCTTTTCCCCACCTTAAGGGTTTGGTTAGGGCGACTAGTTCGGCCCGTTGGGCTGAAGTTCCTTGTTGAAGTGCCTAGGCCCAGATGACAGAGTCCACAGTTACCACGGTGGCCCCAGCATACCTGATGCCGTCCTTGACAAAACTGTTCCCATCGGTGTAGAGAGTAGCCTCCGCTTGCAGTAGCGGCGTGTCAAACAAGTCCGGTCGCCCACAAAAGAGGGAGTCCAGAAATTCCGTGCACTCATGCGGGGGCAACTGGGGGTCCAGAGCCGGCAGCAGGGTAGCAGGGTTTAAGGTTGCGGAGTGGTGGAAGGTAACCCGGAATGGGTCGAGGAGTTGCACTTGATAGTGTGTAATTCTGGCATTAGACAGCCATTTCTCAGGCGGCACCCGGAGTAGGCCCTTGAGTTTATGAGAAGAGGCGACCTCGAGACTCTGGCCAAAGGTCAGCTTGGTCGCCTCCTTGACTAGCAGGGCTGCAGCCGCAATTGTTCTCAGAAACCCTGGCCACCCTGCCGCTACAGGGTCCAGCCGTTTGGACAAATAGGCCACAGGTCTCTTCCAGGGACCCAAGTCTTGGGTCAATACTCCCTTTGCCACCCCATTAGCCTCGGCCACGAACAGTCGGAAGGGTTTTTCTAGGTTCGGCAGACTGAGAGTGGGGGCACTCACCAAGGTNTATTGATATTTCTCCCGGCAGTCTTGATTCCAGTGTGTGCTTCTTCCAGTCCAGCCTTTCTCATGATGTACTCTGCATGTATTTATTTCTAGCTGGGGTGGGTCTTTGTTGGGGGAAGCAGGGGCTATTCTGTTGCGATGTGCAGGCTTCTTATTGCAGTAGCTTCTCTTGTGCAGCACGGGCTTTAGAGAGTGCGGGCTTCTGTAGTTGGGCCTCTCAGGCTCTAACAGGCTCAGTAGTTATGGCCTATGGGCTTGGTTGCTCTGTGACACGTGGGATCTTCCTGGACCAGGGATGGAACCTGTGTCCCTTGCTTTGGCAGGCAGATTCTTAACCAGTAGACCACCAGGGAAGCCCCAAAGTACCTTGAATTTATTATCAAATTTAGTTCTCACAACAAAAACAAGGGGCTGGATTTGCAGGATGCACATTCATCCTTTTATAAAGGAAAGTGAACCTGCGGGAATTTAGATAACCTAAATGTTAAAGGTTACAAAATGTATTAAATGACAGAGAAAGACATCAATCCCATGCTTTCTGATTCAATAGTATACATGTAAACCTTGCCATTATTCAGAAAAGAGAATAGGATAAAATATAAAACTGTTTGTTTTGCTATATACCCAGTGATTTAGACAGTGATAAAGAATATGACTTGCTTTTTGTACTGTACTTAAGAGAGTGGAGTGAATCAGAGGGCTCTTTTTCTATTCTCCTTGTAAGTGACAGAGAACAGGAGGTAAGGGAACAAGAGTCATCAGTATCTGCAGGATACTTTTCAGGCCATCGTCATGCAGAATTGTAGATATTCTAAGAAAAACATCTGTTATAGCTCCTGAATGATCACTTGATCCATGCATTTTCACTTAGGTGAGTACACACTCATCTGTGCACACAGACATATACACATTCAGATAGGGTTATGGCAGAAGAGAATTTGTCTGACAAGGATCAAGAACTGTCATCATCCTGCAATTAGGAGTTTAGGGGTCCTTAATCAGTAGTCTTCAAAGTAGAGTATGGGAAAAAAAATACTAGAACTTGTGTCTATATTTATTTTTTTATTATTTAAAAATTCCATTTTCATGTTTTATATTGTTCATCATACAATAGTTATTTATGAATAAATATACACGTATTGAAAAGAGTGGAAAATAAATGAAATTTGGAGGTCACTGAGCTAAAGAAACAAGTAAATGTTTTCATTTAGTAAGCAGCTTGAGGGAGTGAGATAAATAACAATAGCTGGCATTCAGTCTATAGGCTTTTCAGACAAATGGTTACTGCTTATGATTATGCACAATAGCTTTGCACAACTCTAGGAGGCACCCTCCGTGTCATGGTCATAGATTTCTACAGCTGTTTTACTTCCCAGCAGATGGCAGTGAAGTGTCTTTAGGAATGAGCACCTTATCTTTGAAGTAGTGGACAGTGCTGATGACCACACAAGGCACACGAACTCTTGTCCTTCTCTTACGTGCTCTTGCCCAGGGATTGTGACGATGGCGCCATTAAATCATATACTCTGGTTTATTGTTATTTATCTTCAGCATTCTAGAGAAACAAAGTTTAACTTTCATCACTGTATTGTTGAAATAAAAATTTACCATATTAACACCATTTCTTTAATTTGTTGATCTAATGATGATAATCAATACTACTAATAAAAAAACACAGCCCTGCATATGTCTTTAATGAATCCATGATTGCTTCTAGTAAGCACTTATAAAACATTAATTTCATCACCTGTTTTGAAATTTTTTCTGACAGTTATGTAAATTTCATATTTCACAGTTTCAGGAATATGCTTCTCCAATTTAGCCTTATTTCTAAACTCTCCCAGTCTTTTGAGTGTGATTCATCTGGGTCTATAAGATTACACCTACTTCTTAGGGCTCTATGCTTTCTTTGAATTTCAGATTTCAATTCCCTCCTCCTTCTGCTGAATTGAGAAGAAAATGGAAATAAAGAAATTATATCTTTTCTGCCATTTACATACATTAATTCAATCTCTGCAAGGAAATGGGAGCATTTTAAAATGGTGTTTTAATTAGATCCTGCATAAGACATGATTACTCAGTCAACTAACATTGTTTTTTAAACCCAGTGCTTAGCACTTTTATGCTTGTCTAACTCGAATTTTGAATTGTGTATCTCTCTAGAGAGTTAATTCTGTATCTTGGCTTCACTCTTTTAATTTCTCATAAAATGCCACCAATGCAAAATAGTCTAGTAAATTGTCAATATAAAGTTCAGTTAATATTTAATAATCATGAGAAAGTTTGAGGAAAGAAACAGCAGATAACATTGGAGTTTCTACTACATTGGTAGATGTGCTTATTCACAGTATTGTATTCAACAAGAAATATTTATTATGCAACCACAGAGACTTATATGGAAAGGTAAGAATGTAAAGTATTTCATAATAAACAATGCCCAAAGCAAGTGTCTTTAGTTTGCACATTCCACGGTTAAGTTTTTAATTTATGTGGTTTAGTTTTTAATTTATGTTCCCATCCAAGGAAATTCTGTACAGAGAAAATACCTGTAATCAAATCCTAGTTCTGCCATGTACGAGTCATGTGAGCTTTAGTAAATTACTTGCTACCCAGAGCCTCAGTTTTCTCATCTATAATTTGGGAAACATAATGTCTCCCTCAAAAAGTAGATGTGGGGATTAAATCACATAATTTTCAAAGGAACCTGATATAACTCCTGAAACCTGCTTCATTATATACATGTTTATATTAGAGTTTAGGCCCTTTTTTTCTGTGCCATCATAGTGGGATGCTTTTGTTCTGTTCCATTAAATTACTCAGAGAAAGAATTCTCTGGTTCTAAGAAATTTCAAGGAGAGCCTGTGCTTAGGCTTCCAATCTTCTTGTTCCTCCCTAGGCTGCAGGACACCTTTTGAAGTTAATTTCTGTTCTGTTTTAGGAAAAGCAGATACTGCAAGGAAGGATGGAGCACAATCCCTGTATTTCTTGTTTCCTGAATTATGAAAATATTCTACGATTATGCTTGCTGTTTTCCCAGTTGGTACCTTGCTTCATTTAAGGTGAAAAAAAATTTTTAAAGAATTAATCCAAGCTAAACAGGAACTCCTTAATAAGTTCCCATTAGGGGGTGGCATGTAGCTCAAAAGACTATTATTAAGCATTTATATAGCACTTTGTATTTACAAAGTAGTTTATAATTACTCTTTTGAGTAGTTTATAATTCACAAAGACTCTCTCAGCTAAATTGACATTGTTATCTCCATCTCATAAACGGGAAACAAAGGTAGTTAACTAAAGTCATATAATTTGCCTAAGGCTTCAAACAGAAACCACCTCAGAGTGGTTTTCCAAAAGCAGATATAGTCTCAACCTCTCTCCCCTAAGGCACGAAAGAGCAAAATAAAATAGCAACTCCTTACTTATCATAGTCACATTACAGAGTCACTTAAAAAAAAAAATCTTTTCCAAGTGACCATCTAATATTTCAATTCTGCTTTTTATCCTAGATGTTTGAAGGCTTTGTTTGTTTGGCTTATTTGCCCGCATCAGAAACCTCTTTCATAAGAACCGAAGTGAAATAAGGAAGTTTCTTTCCAAAAACAAACCTTTTCATCATGCATCCCAACCCTTACCACTGTGCAATTAGTAGTGTGCTCCCTGTAAGCAGTAGTTTAAGGGGTGCGGTAAGGAAAGAGGTACTTCCTGTGAAAGTCTATAAGTCCCCAAACTGGGCTATGAGCAGCTTGCCCCCGACCCCGCCGGCTTCCCCGCCTCTCACATACTTCTTTCCTGTATCAAAAAAGTCTAATGGGTAAGCGCATTTTCTTTTAGGTCAACGCAATTATCCAGGAAGAGGTATTCTGTCCTGTTAACTAATCCTATTCTCTTCCTCAACTCTCCAAACTGCTTCTCCAGTACCCCAAAATGCTCTGTGTCTATGCACTAAGTTGCTTCAGCTGTGTCGGGATCTTTGTGACCCTAGGACTCTAGTCTGTCAGGCTCCTCTGTCCCTGGGATTCTCCAGGCACGAATACTGGAGTGGGTTGCCATTTCCTCCTCCAAGTTGGTCAGAATTCAGCATGCAACCTACTTTCAAGTGGTTTCAAAAATAAGTATATTGTATTCCAGAAAATAAAAATGTGTTTACTTAATCTTCACAGCAATACTTTGTGTGTGTTGTATTATAAATTTACTGATATATTTATATAAGCACCATATGGTCCCATTTAAAAAGTCTATATACTTAGACATTATAGTCATACATTTAGTATGTATAATATATACTTTACCCTCGAACAACACATGGTTGAACTGTGCAGATTTACTTATATGTGTGTTTTCTTCAATAAATACTATAGTACTACATGACCTGTGGTTGGATGAATCTGTGAATTCAAAGTTAGGGTTACAGATGATTGACTGTAAAGTTGCAAGCAGATTTTCCACTGTAGCCCCCATATTGTCTGAGGGTAAACTGTACACATATTACATATTTATATCTAATATATAAATATAATTTATACACAAACATTTTATATACAATAAACATTTTCTGTATTATATATATTTATGTTAATATATAGACATGCATTTATAGATAACATATAGGTATGTATTATATAATAAGTATGTATATATAATATCTAGATATGTAATAAGCATTTTTTGGAAGCTACATTGTTTATGTAAACAAACTAGTTTTAAATATGAATGGTAAATTTACTATTATCAAATGCCTTTGAAAGCAAGTCTCAGGCATNGTTAATATATAGACATGCATTTATAGATAACATATAGGTATGTATTATATAATAAGTATGTATATATAATATCTAGATATGTAATAAGCATTTTTTGGAAGCTACATTGTTTATGTAAACAAACTAGTTTTAAATATGAATGGTAAATTTACTATTATCAAATGCCTTTGAAAGCAAGTCTCAGGCATCATAACACTTGAAATACTTCAGTTTTAAGCATGGAATATATCTTGTAAGATTAAGAACACTTTTCTAAATAACTGCATTAAGATAATTATACCTGAAAAGCATAATAATAATTTATGATATGTTCTAATATCTAGGTAACACTGAAATTTTCCCAAATATGGCAAGAATTCTTTGTTTCTGTTTGCTTGCTTTGTTTTGGATCAAGGATCAGACTGGATTCAGTTCAGTTCAATCACTCAGTCGTATCCGACTCTTTGCACCCCCATGACCCACAGCACACCAGGCCTCCCTGGCC
>SJYW01008570.1:0-13114 GCA_006410735.1 Raphicerus campestris
TTGGATGAGGGGTATCTCCTCACCGTAGCCCTTCCTGACCTTCAGTGTGGGATGGCTCCTCTAGGCCCTCCTGCGCCCATGCAGCCACCGCCTCTTGTACGTGGGGTTGCGTCTCCCAGCCACTGCCCCTGGCCTTGGATGCATGGTGGCTCCTCTTGGCCACCGTCCCGGGGCTCAGACACGGGGTGGCTCCTGTCGGCTGCTACCCCTGACCTCGGACACCGGCTAGCTCCTCTCAGCCGTTCCTGCACCTTCGCAGCCTGGCACTCTTGGCTGCTGCCCCCTANCTGGCCTTGGATGCATGGTGGCTCCTCTTGGCCACCGTCCCGGGGCTCAGACACGGGGTGGCTCCTGTCGGCTGCTACCCCTGACCTCGGACACCGGCTAGCTCCTCTCAGCCGTTCCTGCACCTTCGCAGCCTGGCACTCTTGGCTGCTGCCCCCTACCCTGGACATGGGGTAACTCCTCTTGGCCACCACCCTTCAAGCATGGGGTCCTCCCGGCTTCTGCCCCTGACCTCTGCCGTGGGGCAGCTCCTCACTGCGCCAGTCGCAGCTGGCTGCGCTTAGTGCTCCGCAGCCACCGTTTACTTATTTTAAAATGCTAAGCAGCCTGCTATAGCAGAGTACAATGACTGTAGGCACTGTCAGTTCTCACAGAGCGAGAGGAATCACACATCTTAGAGAGACAATAAGAGAGTATGCTACTGCTGCTAAGTCGTGTCCGACTCTGTGTGACCCCATAGACAGCAGCCCACCAGGCTCCCCCGTCCCTGGGATTCTCCCTGCAAGAACACTAGAGTGGGTTGCTGTTTCCTTCTCCAATACACGAAAGTTAAAAGTGAAAGGAAAGTCGCTCGGTCTTGTCTGACTCTTCATGACCCCATGGACCGCAGCCTACCAGGCTCCTCTGTCCATGGGATTTTCCAGGCAAGAGTACTGGAGTCGGGTGCCATCGCCTTCTCCGAAGAGAGTATATACTGAAGGAATATTTAGTATAAGAGGGATGGTACTGGGAGGAAGGAGGGAGGGGGTTTCAGGATGGGGAACATGTGTATACCTGTGGTGGATTCATGTTGATGTATGGCAAAGCCAATACAATATTGTAAAGTAATTAACCTCCGATTAAAATAAATAAATTTATATTTAAAAAATGCCTAACAATCTTATGTAATTTTATAAATAATAAATACACAATTCTTGCTCATGTATATCTTCCTTTGCTTTATAGACAATATACATATCAATTCTCCTCTGCTATTATCATAACTTATATCTGGCAACATATATGGAATAATTTGCATAACTGACAGTTAAATATCCACGTTCATGATCTCTGTGATGCTTATATTAACTAAGGCAGTATCCCCTTGAAATCTCTCTTTCATCCTCTTTGGTGCCATTGTATTTTCTCAGCCTCTTTCACTTCTCCACCTCCAGTCTCTCTCCTCTCTCTCTCTTTCCTTTGATGTCCTCTGGGATTCATTCAGCCCATGGGTATTTGCTTTCCTTGTTCTGTTCTCAGTACCCTAGAGAATTAGTCTTTGCCTCAACAATCAAATCCACATCTGTGACTGAAACTCTAACCATTGCCTTCCCATGCGATATTTTCCATTTTCCTCCTCACAGCTATATTTACTTGAAAATTCCAGTAAAATACTGTCTATAAAATTCAGACATTTATTCCTTCTCTACCACCAGTGTATCTGATCTCTTTATTTTTCTACTGTTCTTGTCAACATCCATATCTCCTTGGCTATTGTATCAGATTCATTTATCAAAAGTACTCACTTAAATCTGATTATAACACACCCTCTGGTAGGAGATGATAAACGAAATACAGCTGTTAATCCCAAGACTTTTCCCATGAAGTGTTTCTTTCTCCACTGCCTTCCTCCTTCTTGGTGCATATCCAGGATCTCAGGATTCCTTCAGCACTTGCTGCCTCTGTGAAACATCCTTTATAATTCAATGACCCTTAATTTGACTCTTCCTTTGAGGGCATGCAGTGTTTGTTTCTTTAACTTGGTTTAAATCTCTCAACAGAAACACCTCCATTTTTTATTCTGTTTGTGTCTCCATTAATGTCATGTCCATAGAAGACTGTTATTAGATGTTTCTGTAACTAAGTGATAAGTTGGTAAAAAAAAAAAAAAATTCAAGTAATTTTTTTTAACCTAAGGAAATATAGATCTACAGTCTGTATATAATGCAGAGCCATCTAATCTAAGTGTATTATTTATATTTCTGGAGTTGAATGAATACCCTTAGTTATAACATTTCTACAACATTACAGAGATTCCCACTGGAATTGACGCTGAAAAATCTGAGACTGAAGTGTTGGGTCAGTTTCCTCAGCTATGAAATGAAGGTTGAATCTGCCTCAAGGATTCTTTGGAGGGTTGGATTTAATGACTCAGGACTTAGAAAAGTGCCCAGAACAGTAAGATAGGAACTCAATAAACAGTTTTCTTTATCCAAATTGAGTTAAAAAAAAAAATACAACTCCATTTTACAGCCACAATACTTCGTATTTTGAATTTACTATTTTAAACTTGAATCATCTTTTTCCAAATGGCAATAGAGTTGGAATATTTCTCCACATTTCTTCTTCCTCAAATGAAATATGTATTAATGACTTAAACTTACACAGAACTATAGAATATATAGATGAGATATGCACAGCATATAAATTATACAAACATATATATATATACACACATATAAGTAAATATACACATATATATGTAAATAAACTAGAAATCAATCTACCTTCCCACTAGTAATGCTGCAAAACAAGTAGCTTTTACTTTTTGCTTCCAAGAAGATCAGACCTGCCAAGTCTTACTGTGATGACCCCCTGTCAGGCACACCAGGGTGAAGATGGAGGGGACACCAGCCCTCCTGTGATATCTTACTGTGCTCCCAAGGTAGATCACTTCAGCTAGGGAATGTTGGAGTGGATGTGTATCCAGGGCGTTGTACAAACGCAGAGGCTGCTTCTAGCGAAGACACTGAAGCCTGGGGTGGCAGGAGCCTTGCGGCCCTTGTCCAGTCACATGAGCTGGCTGCCGACCCTTTGGTGAGCACTTTGCTCCCATCTTTTCTCTGAGAAACCTGAACCGTGTTCCCGGAGTGTGCGCATGAGTGACGGTGAGCACAGTGCACTCGGATGGCAACGGGATGCCCGCACGCTCCTCACATCAGCGCCGGGGAAGAAATACTTTTTCTGCCATTGATTCTGGCCAGCTGGGCCTGCCACCCATCTTCCTGTCGAGGCTCAGCCTTAAACACAGCTCCTGCATAACTGTCTGTAGGAGCTTTGTGCCAAAAAGAGCGCTGTGTGTTTAGTTTGCACCCTCTTTACGTTCTGCTTTCTGTTTAATTGGGGTTTGATAATTGCCTCACTGGGGCGCGGGTTCCCTTCCTGGACTTTTGTTTCTCCGCTTGCGTGGAGAAAGGCTGCAGCCGCCACCTCTGCATCAGCGCGCAGCTTCCATCCTCGGTCCTCGCAGGAGGGTCCTCGCAAGAGGGACGGTACACAGCGGGCTGGATGCGTGGATATGAATAGGAAAAGGAGCAGAAGGAGCTCTGATAGCTTGCAACACCTTTGAATACAATTGGTCCTGAAAAGGTTATGCATAAATTGAAAAGCACTGAATATTCTCTACCCTTCCCCCCAAATATTGCCAGTAGCATTGACTGAGAACTTTTCTTCTCACAACACCAAGGGAGTAGCTATATAAATAGATTGACTCAGCCGGGTTGTTGAAAATACATTGAGAATTTCTTGCTTTGGTTGTCAAAGTAGTTGTGGCATTCAAAGTCATGGTGAAACTTGCCTTTTCAGGAAGGGAGTCCATGGGCTGGAGTTCAGGCAGTGGTGAAACACCTTATGCTCTGGAATATTTTGTAAGGAAAAAAAAAAAAAAGGTGTTAGTCGCGAGTGACTCTTTGTGACCCCATGCATGTAGCCCGCCAGGCTCCTCTGTCCATGGGATTCTCCAGGCACGAATACTGGAGTGGGTTGCCATTCCCTTTTCCAGGCGATCTTCCCCACCCAGGGATCGAACCTGCAGATTTCACTGCTGAGCCATCAGGGAAGCACAGCTGCTGCTGCTGCTAAGTCGCTTCAGTCGTGTCCGACTCTGTGCAACCCCATAGGCGGCAACCCACCAGGCTCCCCCATCCCTGGGATTCTCCAGGCAAGAACACTGGAGTGGGTTGTCCTTTCCTTCTCCAGTGCATGGAAGTGAAAAGTGNCTGCTGCTAAGTCGCTTCAGTCGTGTCCGACTCTGTGCGACCCCATAGGCGGCAACCCACCAGACTCCCCCATCCCTGGGATTCTCCAGGCAAGAACACTGGAGTGGGTTGCCCTTTCCTTCTCCAGTGCATGGAAGTGAAAAGTGAAAGTGAACTCGCTCAGTCATGTCCAACTCTTCGCGACCCCATGGACTACAGCCTACCTCTGCCCATGGGATTTTCTAGGCAAGAGTATTGGAGTGGGTTGCCATTGCCTTCTCCCAGGGAAGCACTACCCCCATGCTAAAAAGAAGTCATAAAAAGTTGAATTAAGTGTAAGAGACAAGCTACATGTTGCCCAGGTTGCTGAGGTGTTGACAGCATCTAACAGCTCTTTTAAAAGCATTTGAGAAAAAAGAGAGAGAGTTGTATTTTCTCTTTTTTCTCTTTTAAGAATGAGTTCTTTTCAGGCTTCCTTGCCGCCCTCTCCCATTCTAGCTTTCTAAGCTCTTAGTCGACTTTCTCCAGCTTCTGTGCCCCTGCTCTTTGATTTACAAAGGAAGCCTGGAAAAGATCTGTCCTGACATTGTCTACTTGGGTGAACTCATTTTTGTAAACCTTGATTCCCCATCAAAAGTCTGTGTCTCAGCTCGAAGGAATTGCTTTCAAAACGACTCGCAGCTTGGTGCACAGCAAGTAGCTCCTGACTTCTCATCAACCAGTAATGAAGGAAGAGGCTGTATTCACTTTGTCAGAGGGACTGGGGAGGGGCTGGGACAGTTGGGAGCTGCCAGAGAGAGGAGGGACAGTGCTGGAGCAGAGAGGTCCCGGAGCAGAGAGACCCTGCAGAGAGGTCCTGCAGAGAAGCCCTGAAGCAGAGAGGTCCTGGAGCAGAGTCGTCCTCAGGGCATGGTCACAGTAGGGAGCCCCATGGGATANTCCTTGGCTATTGTATCAGATTCATTTATCAAAAGTACTCACTTAAATCTGATTATAACACACCCTCTGGTAGGAGATGATAAACGAAATACAGCTGTTAATCCCAAGACTTTTCCCATGAAGTGTTTCTTTCTCCACTGCCTTCCTCCTTCTTGGTGCATATCCAGGATCTCAGGATTCCTTCAGCACTTGCTGCCTCTGTGAAACATCCTTTATAATTCAATGACCCTTAATTTGACTCTTCCTTTGAGGGCATGCAGTGTTTGTTTCTTTAACTTGGTTTAAATCTCTCAACAGAAACACCTCCATTTTTTATTCTGTTTGTGTCTCCATTAATGTCATGTCCATAGAAGACTGTTATTAGATGTTTCTGTAACTAAGTGATAAGTTGGTAAAAAAAAAAAAAAATTCAAGTAATTTTTTTTAACCTAAGGAAATATAGATCTACAGTCTGTATATAATGCTGAGCCATCTAATCTAAGTGTATTATTTATATTTCTGGAGTTGAATGAATACCCTTAGTTATAACATTTCTACAACATTATAGAGATTCCCATTGGAATTGAAACTGAAAAATCTGAGACTGAAGTGTTGGGTCAGTTTCCTCAGCTATGAAATGAAGGTTGAATCTGCCTCAAGGATTCTTTGGAGGGTTGGATTTAATGACTCAGGACTTAGAAAAGTGCCCAGAACAGTAAGATAGGAACTCAATAAACAGTTTTCTTTATCCAAATTGAGTTAAAAAAAAAAATACAACTCCATTTTACAGCCACAATACTTCGTATTTTGAATTTACTATTTTAAACTTGAATCATCTTTTTCCAAATGGCAATAGAGTTGGAATATTTCTCCACATTTCTTCTTCCTCAAATGAAATATGTATTAATGACTTAAACTTACACAGAACTATAGAATATATAGATGAGATATGCACAGCATATAAATTATACAAACATATATATATATACACACATATAAGTAAATATACACATATATATGTAAATAAACTAGAAATCAATCTACCTTCCCACTAGTAATGCTGCAAAACAAGTAGCTTTTACTTTTTGCTTCCAAGAAGATCAGACCTGCCAAGTCTTACTGTGATGACCCCCTGTCAGGCACACCAGGGTGAAGATGGAGGGGACACCAGCCCTCCTGTGATATCTTACTGTGCTCCCAAGGTAGATCACTTCAGCTAGGGAATGTTGGAGTGGATGTGTATCCAGGGCGTTGTACAAACGCAGAGGCTGCTTCTAGCGAAGACACTGAAGCCTGGGGTGGCAGGAGCCTTGCGGCCCTTGTCCAGTCACATGAGCTGGCTGCCGACCCTTTGGTGAGCACTTTGCTCCCATCTTTTCTCTGAGAAACCTGAACCGTGTTCCCGGAGTGTGCGCATGAGTGACGGTGAGCACAGTGCACTCGGATGGCAACGGGATGCCCGCACGCTCCTCACATCAGCGCCAGGGAAGAAATACTTTTTCTGTCATTGATTCTGGCCAGCTGGGCCTGCCACCCATCTTCCTGTCGAGGCTCAGCCTTAAACACAGCTCCTGCATAACTGTCTGTAGGAGCTTTGTGCCAAAAAGAGCGCTGTGTGTTTAGTTTGCACCCTCTTTACGTTCTGCTTTCTGTTTAATTGGGGTTTGATAATTGCCTCACTGGGGCGCGGGTTCCCTTCCTGGACTTTTGTTTCTCCGCTTGCGTGGAGAAAGGCTGCAGCCGCCACCTCTGCATCAGCGCGCAGCTTCCATCCTCGGTCCTCGCAGGAGGGTCCTCGCAAGAGGGACGGTACACAGCGGGCTGGATGCGTGGATATGAATAGGAAAAGGAGCAGAAGGAGCTCTGATAGCTTGCAACACCTTTGAATACAATTGGTCCTGAAAAGGTTATGCATAAATTGAAAAGCACTGAATATTCTCTACCCTTCCCCCCAAATATTGCCAGTAGCATTGACTGAGAACTTTTCTTCTCACAACACCAAGGCAGTAGCTATATAAATAGATTGACTCAGCCGGGTTGTTGAAAATACATTGAGAATTTCTTGCTTTGGTTGTCAAAGTAGTTGTGGCATTCAAAGTCATGGTGAAACTTGCCTTTTCAGGAAGGGAGTCCATGGGCTGGAGTTCAGGCAGTGGTGAAACACCTTATGCTCTGGAATATTTTGTAAGGAAAAAAAAAAAAAAGGTGTTAGTCGCGAGTGACTCTTTGTGACCCCATGCATGTAGCCCGCCAGGCTCCTCTGTCCATGGGATTCTCCAGGCACGAATACTGGAGTGGGTTGCCATTCCCTTTTCCAGGCGATCTTCCCCACCCAGGGATCGAACCTGCAGATTTCACTGCTGAGCCATCAGGGAAGCACAGCTGCTGCTGCTGCTAAGTCGCTTCAGTCGTGTCCGACTCTGTGCAACCCCATAGGCGGCAACCCACCAGGCTCCCCCATCCCTGGGATTCTCCAGGCAAGAACACTGGAGTGGGTTGTCCTTTCCTTCTCCAGTGCATGGAAGTGAAAAGTGAAAGTGAACTCGCTCAGTCATGTCCAACTCTTCGCGACCCCATGGACTACAGCCTACCTCTGCCCATGGGATTTTCTAGGCAAGAGTATTGGAGTGGGTTGCCATTGCCTTCTCCCAGAGAAGCACTACCCCCATGCTAAAAAGAAGTCATAAAAAGTTGAATTAAGTGTAAGAGACAAGCTACATGTTGCCCAGGTTGCTGAGGTGTTGACAGCATCTAACAGCTCTTTTAAAAGCATTTGAGAAAAAAGAGAGAGAGTTGTATTTTCTCTTTTTTCTCTTTTAAGAATGAGTTCTTTTCAGGCTTCCTTGCCGCCCTCTCCCATTCTAGCTTTCTAAGCTCTTAGTCGAGTTTCTCCAGCTTCTGTGCCCCTGCTCTTTGATTTACAAAGGAAGCCTGGAAAAGATCTGTCCTGACATTGTCTACTTGTGTGAACTCATTTTTGTAAACCTTGATTCCCCATCAAAAGTCTGTGTCTCAGCTCGAAGGAATTGCTTTCAAAACGACTCGCAGCTTGGTGCACAGCAAGTAGCTCCTGACTTCTCATCAACCAGTAATGAAGGAAGAGGCTGTATTCACTTTGTCAGAGGGACTGGGGAGGGGCTGGGACAGTTGGGAGCTGCCAGAGAGAGGAGGGACAGTGCTGGAGCAGAGAGGTCCCGGAGCAGAGAGACCCTGCAGAGAGGTCCTGCAGAGAAGCCCTGAAGCAGAGAGGTCCTGGAGCAGAGTGGTCCTCAGGGCATGGTCACAGTAGGGAGCCCCATGGGATAGTTAACCTGACCCTGAACAGGTCACTTGAGAAGTTCCACCGAAATGAGATCCTGCATTTTGGGAGCTTGCCTTTGGTAAAACATCTTGGTTTGGTTTGTTCTTCTCTGCCTGATATGGCAGCTGTACCGGGCACTCCAGGCTCTCACCTGGGTAGATATCATGTGGCTGACGCTCAGGAAGGTGTGGGCAGGAGAGAAGGAGAAGGACTGTCTATCTTCATCTATTCCTGACACTTGGATCCTACTTAGGCCACAGGCTCATGGGCTGCTTTTGTGTGCAGAGTTAAACCCAGGATATTTTTTCTTTTCTTTGCAAAAATGGAAATGATTTGGATGACTATAGAATTTTAATTTCTCACTTCATGCTATAGCTTCAGAGAAACTGCAGCTCCACACAACTGGGCATTATTATTTTTCTCTTGCTGAAGTCATGTAGCCAAAATGTGGTTGTCATTGTTTAAGTGGGAAAAATAACCATGCATGTTTGGTTTTAAATATTGCTCAGAATTGCATCTACCTGATCTGTGAAAGGCCTGATACTCTGTACTCTGGCATGTTCAGAATGGTTGCTCTCATCTTCTGTAGGACAGAACTCATGGACCTCTGGGGTGGGAAGGTGAGATAGAGAGGAAAATGGAGGGAAATGAGATGAAAGTCAGCTTCTGTCATTGATCTTACTGTTTGCTGATGAAACAAACTCTAAAGTCTCAGTCACTGTGAATTTGCCTTTGCTTGATGCTTTCTCTGTGTAACATAAGGAAGAATATTTCTGAGCAGAAAAGATGGGGTTCAGATAAAATCGAAAATAACACATTTATAAAAAACAAAACAAAGCAGGCAGAATGGGTTTTCCAAGGAAACAATTGAAAGTCTTAAAAGGTATTTGGTGGAGAACTAATGTGTAAAGAATAGACTTGCCTTTCTTCCAAGGAAGGGACTGACATTTTGGGGCTGAATAACCTGCTAGTGTTTTATTTGCATTCTTATCTCATTTTTCCCCCCAAGTTCCCATGTGATGTTTTATTACCTGCATCTTAGAACATCATTCATTAGCAAGTGTACATTGAGGTCCTATTACCTGTTTTACACGATGCTAGATGGCATGCCCTGCACCTTGGGTTCTTAATCCCACGTGCCTCTTGCAGTAAATAAGTGAATGAATGAGTAAACAACCAACCAGACAAGTAGTATTAATTTCACAGGGCTGCCATAGCAGAATTCAAACTGAGTGGCTCAAAATGAGGCTGGAGGCTGGAAGTCTGAGGTCACAAGTTCAGTGAGGCCTGACTCCCCCTGATGCTTCAGAGGAGGGTCTTTCCTTGTTGGTCCCAGCAGCTGGCAGTGGCCAGCTGTCTTTCACATCCTTTGACTTGTGGAGCCATTGCTCCAGTTTCTGCCTCTGTCTTCACATGACTTTCTCTACTGTGTATGTCTCTGTGTCCTTATTTTTCTCAGAACATCAGTTATGGGGTCAAGGCTCACTCTAATGCAGCAGGACCTCATGTTAACTACATCTGCAATGACCCTGCTGCCACATAAGATCACCGTGAAGCCCTGGTGGTTAGGACCTCAAAATACTATTTCTGGGAAGGAGACAGATTTCCGCCTACAGTGTACATGGATACAAACATACATGAATGTACACACATGTAGGACATACATAAATAAGGAACTCATTATAAAACCAGAATGAAGGGACTCAACACAGTGCTAGGATAAATAAAATACTTGAGGGCACCACTTTACAGCAGTTGAGGAAGGGTGGTAGCAGGTGGACCCACAAACTGGGGAGAAATTTGTTCTTAGCACATGGCTGGTGTTCAGAGTCAATGCAGGCTTGGGACAATGCAGTTGATGTGTCTTTTATATTTTATTGCCTGTTCTACTTAACAGAGAGGAACCACTTTGTATTTATTTAATTTTTGTGACATCTAGCAATAATTTTTGAACTATTATTCTTTTTTTGGAATTCTCAGGAAATTCTCATGGAATTTTGGATAGTGCTATATATATATATAAACACCAGTTCATAGTTCATATATTGGTAGTGTTTGCATTTTTNAAAGCAGGCAGAATGGGTTTTCCAAGGAAACAATTGAAAGTCTTAAAAGGTATTTGGTGGAGAACTAATGTGTAAAGAATAGACTTGCCTTTCTTCCAAGGAAGGGACTGACATTTTGGGGCTGAATAACCTGCTAGTGTTTTATTTGCATTCTTATCTCATTTTTCCCCCCAAGTTCCCATGTGATGTTTTATTACCTGCATCTTAGAACATCATTCATTAGCAAGTGTACATTGAGGTCCTATTACCTGTTTTACACGATGCTAGATGGCATGCCCTGCACCTTGGGTTCTTAATCCCACGTGCCTCTTGCAGTAAATAAGTGAATGAATGAGTAAACAACCAACCAGACAAGTAGTATTAATTTCACAGGGCTGCCATAGCAGAATTCAAACTGAGTGGCTCAAAATGAGGCTGGAGGCTGGAAGTCTGAGGTCACAAGTTCAGTGAGGCCTGACTCCCCCTGATGCTTCAGAGGAGGGTCTTTCCTTGTTGGTCCCAGCAGCTGGCAGTGGCCAGCTGTCTTTCACATCCTTTGACTTGTGGAGCCATTGCTCCAGTTTCTGCCTCTGTCTTCACATGACTTTCTCCACTGTGTATGTCTCTGTGTCCTTATTTTTCTCAGAACATCAGTTATGGGGTCAAGGCTCACTCTAATGCAGCAGGACCTCATGTTAACTACATCTGCAATGACCCTGCTGCCACATAAGATCACCGTGAAGCCCTGGTGGTTAGGACCTCAAAATACTATTTCTGGGAAGGAGACAGATTTCCGCCTACAGTGTACATGGATACAAACATACATGAATGTACACACATGTAGGACATACATAAATAAGGAACTCATTATAAAACCAGAATGAAGGGACTCAACACAGTGCTAGGATAAATAAAATACTTGAGGGCACCACTTTACAGCAGTTGAGGAAGGGTGGTAGCAGGTGGACCCACAAACTGGGGAGAAATTTGTTCTTAGCACATGGCTGGTGTTCAGAGTCAATGCAGGCTTGGGACAATGCAGTTGATGTGTCTTTTATATTTTATTGCCTGTTCTACTTAACAGAGAGGAACCACTTTGTATTTATTTAATTTTTGTGACATCTAGCAATAATTTTTGAACTATTATTCTTTTTTTGGAATTCTCAGGAAATTCTCATGGAATTTTGGATAGTGCTATATATATATATAAACACCAGTTCATAGTTCATATATTGGTAGTGTTTGCATTTTTCTGGAAGCATGGATAATAGCAAGTTGAATTTGTCTACTTGCCCCCAAAGCTTTTCTGTCACACTGTTCATGATTTCTTCTCATTTTATTTCTTTTTTCTGTTTTTAGCATTTTCACCCTTTATTTTTTCAATTTTTTTTCTGTTGGCTCTCAATCATAATCATGCATATACCTGTGTTTATTTATTTTTTTCTCCTTAGAGTTCACAGTTAACAATGAGAATTTTGAGCTTTCTATCCTTACTTCAGGTAGAATTGCTACCTATTTCATCTTTCCTAAATTTACTCTGTTCTGTAGGTTGTTTTCCTTAAAATTATAAAAAGATACATTCACGATAAAGAATAGGTAATCAACAGGACAATGTAGGCAGCCATTTTTGCATATTTTACTCAACTGATTAGTATTCAACAAATATGCTTTTTTTATATAGTAAGAATAGATAGTGATTCAACATAATGAAACATGGATAAAGTAAAAATTTTCTTTCATAACCTGCACAGTTTGTGAAGTTTTACAGAAGTTTATAGCCCAGATCAGTCTCCAATCATGTTTGGTAGGTAGGAATCATTTATTTTGATAAAATTTTGATAAGACCATCTTCAAATGAAAGTAGTAGTTGTGTTTTAACTTAGCATATTCTACTTTAGGAACACTAGCTTGTGGGTATTAAAATATAAGCTATTCATTTTTCTGTCTTTCATTTCATTGGGCAGTTCATCATGGGTACGAAAACAGCTACTAACCTATGTGTTTGTGTATACAAAAGTTATTAGAGGTTACATTTTCCCTTTTTGTTAAATTTGCATTGGAATCTGCACTTTGTTGGGAAGTTACACTTGGTTCTTTAACCTTTACGTTGCCAATGAGAATCCTGGTTTTAGAAACAGTATGATTTCCCCTCCAGGGCTCCTTTCTCCTTCTTTGCATGCTCCTCCTCTTCCCGATCTTCCATTCGGAAGCTTGACTTGCTGGAATAGCACCGGCTGTGCCGTCCACATCCTTCCCCGTGATCGCTGAGGTCTGCTGTATCTGCACATGCTCAGGGCTCTGACTGACTCACTTATGCAGACAAGTAGAATCAAGTGGACTTTTTTCTTTTTACACTGTAATAGTTCTTAAAAGTTCAGTTAAGTATGTCTGTCATTTGCATTTCTTGGTCACTGCCTCTTCACATGAGATGACACATGGCAGGAACTGAATATAAAACTTGTTCTATTCTGAGATAATGTTTAATGAATCCACCCAAGCTCTGTAAATGCCATCTTTGTGACCAAGTGAATTCTCTTTGTTATATTTAAGGATATAATTACTGACTCGGGAAGGTGTTTGTATCATCAGTTCAGTTCAGTCGCTCAGTT
>SJYW01008570.1:17758-68556 GCA_006410735.1 Raphicerus campestris
GAAGCACTACCCCCATGCTAAAAAGAAGTCATAAAAAGTTGAATTAAGTGTAAGAGACAAGCTACATGTTGCCCAGGTTGCTGAGGTGTTGACAGCATCTAACAGCTCTTTTAAAAGCATTTGAGAAAAAAGAGAGAGAGTTGTATTTTCTCTTTTTTCTCTTTTAAGAATGAGTTCTTTTCAGGCTTCCTTGCCGCCCTCTCCCATTCTAGCTTTCTAAGCTCTTAGTCGAGTTTCTCCAGCTTCTGTGCCCCTGCTCTTTGATTTACAAAGGAAGCCTGGAAAAGATCTGTCCTGACATTGTCTACTTGTGTGAACTCATTTTTGTAAACCTTGATTCCCCATCAAAAGTCTGTGTCTCAGCTCGAAGGAATTGCTTTCAAAACGACTCGCAGCTTGGTGCACAGCAAGTAGCTCCTGACTTCTCATCAACCAGTAATGAAGGAAGAGGCTGTATTCACTTTGTCAGAGGGACTGGGGAGGGGCTGGGACAGTTGGGAGCTGCCAGAGAGAGGAGGGACAGTGCTGGAGCAGAGAGGTCCCGGAGCAGAGAGACCCTGCAGAGAGGTCCTGCAGAGAAGCCCTGAAGCAGAGAGGTCCTGGAGCAGAGTCGTCCTCAGGGCATGGTCACAGTAGGGAGCCCCATGGGATAGTTAACCTGACCCTGAACAGGTCACTTGAGAAGTTCCACCGAAATGAGATCCTGCATTTTGGGAGCTTGCCTTTGTTAAAACATCTTGGTTTGGTTTGTTCTTCTCTGCCTGATATGGCAGCTGTACCGGGCACTCCAGGCTCTCACCTGGGTAGATCTCATGTGGCTGACGCTCAGGAAGGTGTGGGCAGGAGAGAAGGAGAAGGACTGTCTATCTTCATCTATTCCTGACACTTGGATCCTACTTAGGCCACAGGCTCATGGGCTGCTTTTGTGTGCAGAGTTAAACCCAGGATATTTTTTCTTTTCTTTGCAAAAATGGAAATGATTTGGATGACTATAGAATTTTAATTTCTCACTTCATGCTATAGCTTCAGAGAAACTGCAGCTCCACACAACTGGGCATTATTATTTTTCTCTTGCTGAAGTCATGTAGCCAAAATGTGGTTGTCATTGTTTAAGTGGGAAAAATAACCATGCATGTTTGGTTTTAAATATTGCTCAGAATTGCATCTACCTGATCTGTGAAAGGCCTGATACTCTGTACTCTGGCATGTTCAGAATGGTTGCTCTCATCTTCTGTAGGACAGAACTCATGGACCTCTGGGGTGGGAAGGTGAGACAGAGAGGAAAATGGAGGGAAATGAGATGAAAGTCAGCTTCTGTCATTGATCTTACTGTTTGCTGATGAAACAAACTCTAAAGTCTCAGTCACTGTGAATTTGCCTTTGCTTGATGCTTTCTCTGTGTAACATAAGGAAGAATATTTCTGAGCAGAAAAGATGGGGTTCAGATAAAATCGAAAATAACACATTTATAAAAAACAAAACAAAAAGCAGGCAGAATGGGTTTTCCAAGGAAACAATTGAAAGTCTTAAAAGGTATTTGGTGGAGAACTAATGTGTAAAGAATAGACTTGCCTTTCTTCCAAGGAAGGGACTGACATTTTGGGGCTGAATAACCTGCTAGTGTTTTATTTGCATTCTTATCTCATTTTTCCCCCCAAGTTCCCATGTGATGTTTTATTACCTGAATCTTAGAACATCATTCATTAGCAAGTGTACATTGAGGTCCTATTACCTGTTTTACACGATGCTAGATGGCATGCCCTGCACCTTGGGTTCTTAATCCCACGTGCCTCTTGCAGTAAATAAGTGAATGAATGAGTAAACAACCAACCAGACAAGTAGTATTAATTTCACAGGGCTGCCATAGCAGAATTCAAACTGAGTGGCTCAAAATGAGGCTGGAGGCTGGAAGTCTGAGGTCACAAGTTCAGTGAGGCCTGACTCCCCCTGATGCTTCAGAGGAGGGTCTTTCCTTGTTGGTCCCAGCAGCTGGCAGTGGCCAGCTGTCTTTCACATCCTTTGACTTGTGGAGCCATTGCTCCAGTTTCTGCCTCTGTCTTCACATGACTTTCTCCACTGTGTATGTCTCTGTGTCCTTATTTTTCTCAGAACATCAGTTATGGGGTCAAGGCTCACTCTAATGCAGCAGGACCTCATGTTAACTACATCTGCAATGACCCTGCTGCCACATAAGATCACCGTGAAGCCCTGGTGGTTAGGACCTCAAAATACTATTTCTGGGAAGGAGACAGATTTCCGCCTACAGTGTACATGGATACAAACATACATGAATGAACACACATGTAGGACATACATAAATAAGGAACTCATTATAAAACCAGAATGAAGGGACTCAACACAGTGCTAGGATAAATAAAATACTTGAGGGCACCACTTTACAGCAGTTGAGGAAGGGTGGTAGCAGGTGGACCCACAAACTGGGGAGAAATTTGTTCTTAGCACATGGCTGGTGTTCAGAGTCAATGCAGGCTTGGGACAATGCAGTTGATGTGTCTTTTATATTTTATTGCCTGTTCTACTTAACAGAGAGGAACCACTTTGTATTTATTTAATTTTTGTGACATCTAGCAATAATTTTTGAACTATTATTCTTTTTTTGGAATTCTCAGGAAATTCTCATGGAATTTTGGATAGTGCTATATATATATATAAACACCAGTTCATAGTTCATATATTGGTAGTGTTTGCATTTTTCTGGAAGCATGGATAATAGCAAGTTGAATTTGTCTACTTGCCCCCAAAGCTTTTCTGTCACACTGTTCATGATTTCTTCTCATTTTATTTCTTTTTTCTGTTTTTAGCATTTTCACCCTTTATTTTTTCAATTTTTTTTCTGTTGGCTCTCAATCATAATCATGCATATACCTGTGTTTATTTATTTTTTTCTCCTTAGAGTTCACATTTAACAATGAGAATTTTGAGCTTTCTATCCTTACTTCAGGTAGAATTGCTACCTATTTCATCTTTCCTAAATTTACTCTGTTCTGTAGGTTGTTTTCCTTAAAATTATAAAAAGATACATTCACGATAAAGAATAGGTAATCAACAGGACAATGTAGGCAGCCATTTTTGCATATTTTACTCAACTGATTAGTATTCAACAAATATGCTTTTTTTATATAGTAAGAATAGATAGTGATTCAACATAATGAAACATGGATAAAGTAAAAATTTTCTTTCATAACCTGCACAATTTGTGAAGTTTTACAGAAGTTTATAGCCCAGATCAGTCTCCAATCATGTTTGGTAGGTAGGAATCATTTATTTTGATAAAATTTTGATAAGACCATCTTCAAATGAAAGTAGTAGTTGTGTTTTAACTTAGCATATTCTACTTTAGGAACACTAGCTTGTGGGTATTAAAATATAAGCTATTCATTTTTCTGTCTTTCATTTCATTGGGCAGTTCATCATGGGTACGAAAACAGCTACTAACCTATGTGTTTGTGTATACAAAAGTTATTAGAGGTTACATTTTCCCTTTTTGTTAAATTTGCATTGGAATCTGCACTTTGTTGGGAAGTTACACTTGGTTCTTTAACCTTTACGTTGCCAATGAGAATCCTGGTTTTAGAAACAGTATGATTTCCCCTCCAGGGCTCCTTTCTCCTTCTTTGCATGCTCCTCCTCTTCCCGATCTTCCATTCGGAAGCTTGACTTGCTGGAATAGCACCGGCTGTGCCGTCCACATCCTTCCCCGTGATCGCTGAGGTCTGCTGTATCTGCACATGCTCAGGGCTCTGACTGACTCACTTATGCAGACAAGTAGAATCAAGTGGACTTTTTTCTTTTTAAACTGTAATAGTTCTTAAAAGTTCAGTTAAGTATGTCTGTCATTTGCATTTCTTGGTCACTGCCTCTTCACATGAGATGACACATGGTAGGAACTGAATATAAAACTTGTTCTATTCTGAGATAATGTTTAATGAATCCACCCAAGCTCTGTAAATGCCATCTTTGTGACCAAGTGAATTCTCTTTGTTATATTTAAGGATATAATTACTGACTCGGGAAGGTGTTTGTATCATCAGTTCAGTTCAGTCGCTCAGTTGTGTCGACTCTTTGCGACCCCATGAATCGCAGCCCATCAGGCCTCCCTGTCCATCACCAACTCCTAGAGTTCGCTCAGACTCACGTCCATCAAGTCCATGATGCCATCCAGCCATCTCATCCTCGGTCGTCCCCTTCTCCTCCTGCCCCCAATCCCTCCCATCATCAGTCTTTTCCAATGAGTCAACTCTTCACATGAGGTGGCCAAAGTACTGGAGTTTCAGCTTTAGCATCATTCCTTCTAAAGAAATCCCAGGGCTGATCTCCTTCAGAATGGACTAGTAGACTAACTACTGTCCTTTAGATGAATCGTTAGTGGTGAACGTACATACAAACACACACAAACACATACAAAATCTGTAGCTTTGTCTCCTAGGATTTCTACAGAAACTATTATTTGTTAAAGCAGATTTAACCTCTCTTTATCCATTATATCTTTGTGCATCAAATATAAACATATAACTGTTGCTGCTTTGAGCCAAGAAGTATTATCACTGTCTTAAAAATATCTAGCATCTTCTTATGGTGTCAAAATAGCTTCTTCTTCCTTAATGTAGGTGGTTCAGTGTGTTTCTCTAAGCACATGTACTAACCTCAGAGCTGAAATATGTGATATTGATCTCTTCCTTTTGGCCTTTATTCCCACACAACTTTGATCTTCAGATTGGAGTTGTGTGTTGAGCCTTAAGTAGACCAAAATCAATTTTTAATAAGAATCCTTGTGGTTTGTGACAGTTTCTTGTATTTAATTGATAGCATAGGCCCATGTTAAATGAAAAATGTATTTTTCAAGCATGTTCTCAATAACAAAGTGTGTATTAGTGGCAGGAACTGGACCAAATCACTGAGTGCTCTGAATGAGGATTAAGAAGTCTGTGGAGAAAGACTCTCAGACTACATAGATATTCGTGAGTGGCACACTGTCTATTGCCAGTTATTGTTGGTCTGTGTGTGCTGTATTATTCTCAGAAATCATGCTGCTTCTCAGTTGTCTTCTGCTCTTGGTTAAAAATAATTCCAGAGCCAACTCAGAGCTTGGTGGGTGTAATAAAATGAAAATAATCAATCTTCCTATTAAAAATAATTTTTTCCTCTTCTTAAAAGAAGATGGAAGTAAACTTTTTGAGAAATCACTGTAAGATGGTCAAAGACTATTTGCTACCCCATGGGCTGTTGCCTACCAGGCTCCTCTGTCCATGGGATTTTCCAGGCGATAGTCCTGGAGTGGATTGCCATTTCCTTCTCCAGGGGATCTTCCCAACCCAGGGATCGAACCCAGGTCTCCCACATTGTAGACAGACGCTTTACCCTCTGAGTCACCAGGGAAGTCCCCATATAATTACTAGATGTGGGTAAAAAAGACATTACATTATAATATGTAAATGTATCAAACCAACATGTTGTACACCTTAAACTTAGATATTGTTACATGTCAATTATATTTTAATTAAAAAAAAAGAACGAATATCGACTTGATATACCCTATTTTAAGAGCATTTTTACTTAAGATATAAAATAAAACTGGAACTCACCTTCCTGTAATTTGCCTTTCTTTACAATGTCATGTAGTTGAAATCATACATGCAGCCTTCTTTCACTTACAAAAGACATTTAAGTTTTCCTCCGGGTCTTTTTGTGGCATCCAGCTCATTTCTTGTTTTGGCTGGATGGTATTCCACTGTATGGCTGTACAGAGGTTTATCCATCCATTCACCTACTAAAGAACATCTTTGTTGCTTCCAAGTTTTGACAGTTAAGAAAAGAGCTATGATAAATATTTCTTTGCAGATTTTGTGTGAACATGTTTTCCATGATGTGGGTTATATACAGAGGAGTGCAGATGCCAGATCATATAGTAAGAGCATGTTTAACTTTGTAAGAAACCACCAGCTGTCTTCCCAATGGCCGCACCATCTTGCATCCCGCCAGCCATGAGTGAGAGTCCCTGTTGCTCCATGTCCTCACCAGCATTTGGAGTCGCAGCCACTGTGGGTTTTCACCATGTGCTGTGGCATCTCATTTTGTAATGACACATGATGCTGCATGTCTTTTGACTTGTTCATTTGACGTCCGTATATCTTCTTTAGTCAGGTGTCTGTTAAGATGATTTATTCTTTTTTTCTCAATTTTCATTTTGCTTGAAAAGCATTTTCCAGGCAACAAACCATGAAATGTTAGAGAGGTGAGCTGAGCTAAATGGTTCACCAGACAGAATCTGTGACTGTTTGACTTGTCCTTCACAGGCGGTTTTGCTGATCTTACCACAGATGGGATCTAAGAATAACTGTGTTGTAAGTTTAAGGCTGGAAGCTAGAAAAGGCCTTTCTGGGGACAGCCTCACCTGGACTGGTGGACCCAGACTTGGCCCCTCAGACTGAGCCATGCTCTTCCGCTGTGGCTTCCTGGGAGCCCCGCTCCACCACTCTCTGCACCTGTCCCTCATGGCCTCTGGCAGGCAGCCTTCCTGATCATGCAGACGCTCAGAATTGCAGCATTTCCCTCACGCCCCTGCCACTAGCACACTGAGAACCACAGACTAGTCATTGCCAATCACAAACCAGCTCAGGGGTTTCCTCCTCCAGAAATCTTCTTTAATCACTTCTGTGATAAGCACCTCCCACGTAAGATTTTCCAGTGAATGAAAGCTCTGAGCATCATTTTGGAGAATGACAAACCATTTTGATGGGAGTGAATGCCAGGTATATCTAGCTGTGTCTAAGTAAATAGTAATAACAATNTGATGCCATCCAGCCATCTCATCCTCGGTCGTCCCCTTCTCCTCCTGCCCCCAATCCCTCCCATCATCAGTCTTTTCCAATGAGTCAACTCTTCACATGAGGTGGCCAAAGTACTGGAGTTTCAGCTTTAGCATCATTCCTTCTAAAGAAATCCCAGGGCTGATCTCCTTCAGAATGGACTAGTAGACTAACTACTGTCCTTTAGATGAATCGTTAGTGGTGAACGTACATACAAACACACACAAACACATACAAAATCTGTATCTTTGTCTCCTAGGATTTCTACAGAAACTATTATTTGTTAAAGCAGATTTAACCTCTCTTTATCCATTATATCTTTGTGCATCAAATATAAACATATAACTGTTGCTGCTTTGAGCCAAGAAGTATTATCACTGTCTTAAAAATATCTAGCATCTTCTTATGGTGTCAAAATAGCTTCTTCTTCCTTAATGTAGGTGGTTCAGTGTGTTTCTCTAAGCACATGTACTAACCTCAGAGCTGAAATATGTGATATTGATCTCTTCCTTTTGGCCTTTATTCCCACACAACTTTGATCTTCAGATTGGAGTTGTGTGTTGAGCCTTAAGTAGACCAAAATCAATTTTTAATAAGAATCCTTGTGGTTTGTGACAGTTTCTTGTATTTAATTGATAGCATAGGCCCATGTTAAATGAAAAATGTATTTTTCAAGCATGTTCTCAATAACAAAGTGTGTATTAGTGGCAGGAACTGGACCAAATCACTGAGTGCTCTGAATGAGGATTAAGAAGTCTGTGGAGAAAGACTCTCAGACTACATAGATATTCGTGAGTGGCACACTGTCTATTGCCAGTTATTGTTGGTCTGTGTGTGCTGTATTATTCTCAGAAATCATGCTGCTTCTCAGTTGTCTTCTGCTCTTGGTTAAAAATAATTCCAGAGCCAACTCAGAGTTTGGTGGGTGTAATAAAATGAAAATAATCAATCTTCCTATTAAAAATAATTTTTTCCTCTTCTTAAAAGAAGATGGAAGTAAACTTTTTGAGAAATCACTGTAAGATGGTCAAAGACTATTTGCTACCCCATGGGCTGTTGCCTACCAGGCTCCTCTGTCCATGGGATTTTCCAGGCGATAGTCCTGGAGTGGATTGCCATTTCCTTCTCCAGGGGATCTTCCCAACCCAGGGATCGAACCCAGGTCTCCCACATTGTAGACAGACGCTTTACCCTCTGAGTCACCAGGGAAGTCCCCATATAATTACTAGATGTGGGTAAAAAAGACATTACATTATAATATGTAAATGTATCAAACCAACATGTTGTACACCTTAAACTTAGATATTGTTACGTGTCAATTATATTTTAATTAAAAAAAAGAAAACGAATATCGACTTGCTATACCCTATTTTAAGAGCATTTTTACTTAAGATATAAAATAAAACTGGAACTCACCTTCCTGTAATTTGCCTTTCTTTACAATGTCATGTAGTTGAAATCATACATGCAGCCTTCTTTCACTTACAAAAGACATTTAAGTTTTCCTCCGGGTCTTTTTGTGGCATCCAGCTCATTTCTTGTTTTGGCTGGATGGTATTCCACTGTATGGCTGTACAGAGGTTTATCCATCCATTCACCTACTAAAGAACATCTTTGTTGCTTCCAAGTTTTGACAGTTAAGAAAAGAGCTATGATAAATATTTCTTTGCAGATTTTGTGTGAACATGTTTCCCATGATATGGGTTATATACAGAGGAGTGCAGATGCCAGATCATATAGTAAGAGCATGTTTAACTTTGTAAGAAACCACCAGCTGTCTTCCCAATGGCCGCACCATCTTGCATCCCGCCAGCCATGAGTGAGAGTCCCTGTTGCTCCATGTCCTCACCAGCATTTGGAGTCGCAGCCACTGTGGGTTTTCACCATGTGCTGTGGCATCTCATTTTGTAATGACACATGATGCTGCATGTCTTTTGACTTGTTCATTTGACGTCCGTATATCTTCTTTAGTCAGGTGTCTGTTAAGATGATTTATTCTTTTTTTCTCAATTTTCATTTTGCTTGAAAAGCATTTTCCAGGCAACAAACCATGAAATGTTAGAGAGGTGAGCTGAGCTAAATGGTTCACCAGACAGAATCTGTGACTGTTTGACTTGTCCTTCACAGGCGGTTTTGCTGATCTTACCACAGATGGGATCTAAGAATAACTGTGTTGTAAGTTTAAGGCTGGAAGCTAGAAAAGGCCTTTCTGGGGACAGCCTCACCTGGACTGGTGGACCCAGACTTGGACCCTCAGACTGAGCCATGNTACCACAGATGGGATCTAAGAATAACTGTGTTGTAAGTTTAAGGCTGGAAGCTAGAAAAGGCCTTTCTGGGGACAGCCTCACCTGGACTGGTGGACCCAGACTTGGCCCCTCAGACTGAGCCATGCTCTTCCGCTGTGGCTTCCTGGGAGCCCCGCTCCACCACTCTCTGCACCTGTCCCTCATGGCCTCTGGCAGGCAGCCTTCCTGATCATGCAGACGCTCAGAATTGCAGCATTTCCCTCACGCCCCTGCCACTAGCACACTGAGAACCACAGACTAGTCATTGCCAATCACAAACCAGCTCAGGGGTTTCCTCCTCCAGAAATCTTCTTTAATCACTTCTGTGATAAGCACCTCCCACGTAAGATTTTCCAGTGAATGAAAGCTCTGAGCATCATTTTGGAGAATGACAAACCATTTTGATGGGAGTGAATGCCAGGTATATCTAGCTGTGTCTAAGTAAATAGTAATAACAATGACAAAAAAATCAATTTTTTAATAGATGGAATTTTTGGAACATTTTCCCTAAAATCTTATAGCTATCTTCTTATTCCTTTAAATAAGAGGCATGTTTCAGTAGGGAAAAAAAATAAGTAATTATTGATGGCAGGTAAATTCTACATGAATTATCACAGAGTTGAAGGATCTGGGAGTCCTTTGCAAGAAAGGAGATTACAGACAGGAAGAATTGTAAACATAATTTATCCTTCCTGAGTGTGCAAGAGGGCAGGCTGTTGATGACTTCTGAAGCTCCCATTTTATTTTTTTCTCTGACTTCTTTGAAGTATTCTTGACAAATAAGAGCTTTATATATTTAAGGTATAGGACATGTTTGTTATATATATATATTTTTTTTTTTACATGATTACCACATTTAATAAACCCTTGCCTTACATAGTTCTGTTTCTCTTTATTTTGTGGTGGGAACACTTAGGATGAACCACCTTAGCAAATTTCAGGTATACAATACAGTCTTGCTAACTCCAGTCACTAATGTCAATATTAGATGCCCAGAACTGATCTCGTAACGGAAAGATTACAAGACCCTTAGGCCCATATCTTCCCTTCTCCCCACCTCCAGGTCCCGGGTCGGGGCTCTGCTTCTCTGGGCTTGGCTGCTTTAGATATCCCGTACAGTGAGATCACGCAGCGCTTGTCTTCATGTGTCTGGCTTACTTCATTTAACATAACATCCTCTGGGTCCTTCCATGTTGTTTCAAGGTCAAAGTCCAAGGTCCCGATCTAGACCTGGGACACTGGTCAAGGCCCGCTGGCTTCCCTTTTGGAGAGGGCAGAAGGAAGCACGTTGCTACAGCTGGGCGTGTGCTATGACATAGTCACTAAGGGCACTGAATCTGCAGATAAATTGTCTGGGTTCAGTTTCTGGCTCCACGTGATTTGTGTGTGAATTTGGACAAGTTAACATCTGCCCTCTGTAAAACGGGAACAATAATACTTTCCCTCAAAGGATTGCTGTGAAGATTGAATATGTTGCTACTTAGAAAGGCTTTAGACAGTGCTTAGCATGTTTGAAGCACTGCACTCATGTTGACTACTTTTATGGTGGTATTAAGTGATGGTCTTCAATAAGGAATTTCAGTTCACAGGGCTTCCTAGTTTTAATTTTATTTTCTTTCCAATTAGGACTTCCCAGTATTAATGGTCTGACTTTATGATATATTAAAATAAAAGTTTGCTGGCTATACTCTCTCTTGCATAAGTTGATTAATTTTTGTTAAGTATATCAAGGACATGGATCTTTTTAGATAATTAAGGCAGTTAGACCAAGTATAGTTATTTTTATATCCTCTAAACAGGTACTCTAGGACAATTTAAAAAATTAATTACTAAAAGAATCAAAACAAACAGCATTTTGCCTTATTTCTACCTTAATTTAGATACATTCATCTTTATTTTATGTTGCTTAAAATAGTCCTTTATGTGATCTTCCTTGAGGCTAACATGACAAAAAAATCTCCAAATTAATTATAAAGGGAAATTCATTAAAATTTCCATCAGAGGAGTTTCTTGTACATTCCACACTCCGATGGAGAAGGTATTGACACTAAAGACAAGGGAGCTATCCGCTCTGGGCATCTCTTTATGTGCTACTGTTTAGGACTCTCCCCATGTGACCAACTTTAGTTAAATTATGATTCCCTCTTCTTCACCAGTTTTATCTTGAGTGCAATTTTATAAACTTGAGGTGTAATTAATAACAATACCCAGGTAAAAATTTAGCTCACATCTTTTTCATCAGAGCAGAGGAAGTTTTCCGTGTCATTTGTCCCCTAGTTTCTTTGTACCAAGAGACTTGCTTTCTTCCATAAGTGCAATTTTCTTTCTACTTCTTGCTTTGTATTTCATTGTCTCAATTTCATAGGGTCTAAGCTACAGTTTCCTAATCTATAGTTCAGTTCAGTCACTCAGTCGTGTCCGACTCTTTGCCACTCCATGAATTGCAGCACGCTAGGCCTCCCTGTCCATCACCAACTCCTGGAGTTTTCTCAAACTCATGTCCATCAAGTCAGTGATGTCATCCAGCCATCTCATCCTAAGTCATCCCCTTTTCCTCCTGCCCCCAGTCCCTCCCAGCATGAGGGTCTTTTTCAATGAGTCAGCTCTTCACATGAGATGACCAAAGTATTGGAGTTTCATCTTCAGCATCAGTCCTTCCAATGAATACCCAGGACTGATCTCCTTTAGAATGGACTGGTTGGATCCTCTTGCAGTTCAAGGGACTCTCAAGAGTCTTCTCCAACACCACAGTTCAAAAGCACCAATTCTTCTGCGCTCAGCTTTCTTCACAGCCCAACTCTCACATCCACACATGACCACAGGAAAAACCATAGCCTTGACTAGACGGACCTTTGTTGGCCAAGTAACGTCTCTGCTTTTTAATATGCTGTCTAGGTTGGTCATAACTTTTCTTCCAAGGAGTAAAGCGTCTTTTAATTTCATGGCTGCAATCACCATCTGCAGTGATTTTGGAGCCCAAAGAAATAAAGTCTGACAATATTTCCACTGTTTCCCCATCTATTTCCCATAAAGTGATTACTTCACAAATTTTAGAGCACTGAATTGTATTTATACTAATAAAATCCTGGGAAGAATGATTATATACGTTGGTAAGCTCTTATTATGCTTATTTCAAAAAAAAATAATATTGAAGAGATTCAAAAAATAAAATCATAGTTTTTTAATCCAACATAAATATGAAAGAAGAAAAGTTTAAAATATGTGATCATATGTAAGTATAGAATAATGCAGTACAATTTTTTTTATTATGCCTGGAAATTAAAATAAGAAGGAGATTTGTAGACCTTGAAGATGAAACCTAGAAGAACGATAGCAAAATACCAATCTTTTTTATTGTGAAATAAAAACCTGTGCACCCATATTTCTGTGTGTGAAAGAAACGTGTATGAGAGAAAAGAATAATGTAATTACTTGGCCAAATCAGAATGACTAGAAATGATTGCTCTATCCTAAGAGAAAATTTAGAAGCAGATCTTCCAATATGTTAGTAGCAGAATGATGAGCTTGGTGACTACCAAACAAAACTGGGAAAAATTTTTACTTAATTAGTTGACTGGGCCCACCCCTGAGTCCTAGTGCAGGCCAAGACCTCCTGTGTCTGCCAGGAAGGTTCTTTTTCCAATTGGATTTGTGAATGGATGACATGGATGCTGAGACTGAACAGTACAAGTTTTATTTGGTGGCGAAAAATGAAGAAGCAGGAACCTAGTTTGCAAGTCAAGTTCTCAACTAATAGTGGTGGAGACACTAGACACGGGAGGGTCTAATGACTTAGCTCTCCTTCTCAGTCCCTGACCGGCCTTTTCTAGTAGCTGGCATGCCAACAGGCTTGGCGCTAGTGGGTGTGTTATTTAGCTAAGGTGTCACAGGGTGCCTATGATGACGCTCAAGGTCTAGTGGAAGCTAAACCCTTGGCCATCTTTCACTGACGTGGTTCTGACCAGTTGGTTTTTTATTTATTTTTTTCTATTTGCAGCTTCCTCCTGAAACTTATTTAAGAGCAGTTGGTTTCCATTCAAGGGAGAGGCAGAGTTATGATTCTGGGGTAACAGTCTTAGTGACAGAAGTTCCTGGCAGGGCAGAAGTCAATTCCTTATTTTCTGGTCAGACTGGAATGTCACCACCATGAGGGTTTTGACCTCTACCTGTATTTGGCCACCTTTCGGAATTTGTTTCCTCTTTTACCAGTATTAGATGTGTGAGGTAGTATGTGTGTGCATCTGAGTGTGTGTCTCCAGGGGTTGTAAACATAAAGAAAAAACATCAAGCATCTCAGGGTTAGGATTATGTCTGCTTTTGTAAATTGCTAACTTACTGACCCCCTGAATGTCATCAACTTAATTAATCTGTGTTGTACTACATTGCAGGAGATCAAACCTGGAAGGATAAAAAATTGTAAATTTTCCAGTTTAACCATCCAAGGAGAAAAGAGGCAGGTATACAAGAGTCATCTGACTGTAAGACTATTAGCAATCTATTAACTGATTATTGATACTAAGATTAGGAATGGATGAGCCATGATTTTAGCCCAGTCAGGAAACATGTTTGAAGCATTAAAATTTTTTTCAACTTAGTACAATTTGAAGATCTAATTGGCATTGTTAAATGAGTCATGAATTGGGTGGTGTCATTTCTAGCAAATAGGAGTTCCGAGGAGCTGTTTAAAATGTATGAGTCTTTAAAAGCAAAGAGGTCCTGAAGGAACGTGGTAGCTGGAAACATAAGCCACCCCCCAACACAAACAAAGGGAAGTACTTTCAACGTGAGAAGCAAATGTATCAGATGATGTGCAGGACAGTTCTTTGTTTGGATAAATGATCATTTCAGATTATTTTCTTTTTCATTCTATTACAAATTGCCCAGAAAATATCTTTGACATTTTCTGATTTTTTGGAAAACTCTTATAAACGATGCAGTCATATTATTGAAAATTTAAATGATACTTTTTTCCCCAAGGTTATCTCTTGGAACTGTTTGAACTAATGCTGTCATTTTGGTTATGTTTCAACACATGAATTTGGGGGGGACACAGATATTCAGTCTACGTGTGTGTGTGTGTGTGTGTGTGTGTGTGTGTAGTCATTATCTGAATTAAAGGAGAAACAGAAAAAATGTTTTATTTTAAAAATTTTCAGAAGTCAGTGCAAGAGAGAATCAAAGGTGGTTAAAATGCCGATTTCTGGGTGCAGTCTCTAAGGAGATCCTGACTTTCAGGGAGCAGTGCTTGGTCTCAAGACATTTACAGACATTTAGCACATGACCCAAGGGCAGCCTCCAGAGTGTGAGCAAGCCCAAAACGCCCCATTGTTTCAGTCGGCCTTAAGAAACACTAGCTCAGTCCGTAAAGAATCTGCCTGCAATGCAGAAGACTTGGGTTCGATTCCTGGGTCGGGAAGATTTCCTGGAGAAGGAAATGGCAATCTACTCTAGTATTCTTGCCTGGAAAATCCCTGGAGCCTTATAGGCTACAGTCCGTGGGGTCGCAAGAGTTGGACATGACTTAGCGATGATTGGTAGTATTAGTAAGAAACACTGCTTAATGTTAATATTATTAAAAGTCACCAGACTCTCTTCTTCAGCACACAACCTAGTATATTATGAAATTACATATATATATATATATATATATATATAAAGTTGAGGCTGTGTCGGGTTGTCTCAAGAAACAGATGCAGACCAAGGCCCACTGTTGAGGGAGCCACAGGCAGGAAGAACAAGTCTGCGTGGGCAAAGCCCTAGGACATCTGTCTGCGTAGCACTCTGGGATTCACAATGCAAAGCTGAGCCTCTGTGTACTGGAACCCGGGACTTCTAAGTGCAGCATAAGGCAAAGCGAAGGAGACAAGGTCCCTTTAGGCTGAGTGCCTCGGTGTCTCATGAATCTCCACGGGTCCCTGCTTCCTGATTGGAGTAAAGGTGATGCTTGCAATATCCTGGAGATAAGGATGTCAGAGTACTTTACAAACTTCAATTAAGGCTCAACGATTCTAGTGAGGAAAGTAATTTTCTCAGAGAACAGGTGAACCAAATGTGCCAAGGGGCAGAAGCACAGAGGTTAAGTGATTTGTGCAAATTCATTCTGGGGGTGAGTGGGGGCAGCCACGATAGACTGTAAGTCCTGCTTTTTCTTAGAAAGCAATTTCCTTCTTGCATTTTTTATGAGATAAGAATACACTGTCTTAGTATTAGGAAAAGAGGGGAAACAGATTCACAGTGAACAGCACACGCTGCGGCGCCTTTTCCAGGGTCAGTGTTCATCTGTGTTTGTCCTGTTGAACTGCATGATGAAAACTTCTTCCAGGTAGAACTGGGTGTAAGTAATGTTACCTTTATCCATTTGCCATTTTTTAAATCCTACTTAATTTGTTATTGTTGTTCAGTCACTAAGTTGTGTCCACCTGTTTGTCATCCATGGATTGCAGCGCACAAGGCTCCCCTGTCCTTCACCTTCTCCCAGGGTTTGCTCAAAATCATGCCCATTGATTCAGTGATGCTATATCCAATCATCTCATCCTCTGTCACCCTCTTCTCCTTTTGCCTTCAGTCTTTCTCAGAATCAGGGTCTTTTCTAATGAGTTGGCTCTTCACCTCAGATGGCCAAAGTATTGGAGCTTCAGCATCAGTTCTTCCAATGAATACACAAAGTTGATTTCCTTTACGATTGACTGGTTTGATTTCCTTGAAGTCCAAAGGACTCTTGAGTCTTCTCCAGAACCACAATTTGAAAGCATCAATTTGTCTGTATTCAGCCTCCTTCATGGTCCAATTCTCACATCCATACTGACTACTGGAAAAACCATAGCTTTGGCTATATGGACCTCTGTCAGCAAAGTGATGTCTCTGCTTTTTAATGTGCTATACAGGTTTGTCATAGCTTTTCTTTCAAGGAACAAACATCTTTTAATTTCATGGCTGCAGTCACCATCTGCAGTGATTTTGGAGCCCAGCAAAATAAAATCTGTCACTGTTTCCATTATTTCCCCATTTATATGCCATGAAGTGATGGGACCAGATACCATGATCTTAGTTATTTGAATGTTTAGTTTTAAATCAGCTTTTTTACTCTCCTCTTTCACCCCCATAAAGGGACTCTTAAGTTCCTCTTTGCCTTCTGCCATTAGAATGGTATCATCTGCATATCTGCGGTTATTGATATTTCTTCCAACAACCTCGATTCCAGCCTGTGCTTCATCCAGTCCAGAGTTTTCTATGTTGTCCTCTGCATATAAGCAGGGTGACAACAGGCAGCCTTGATGTACTCCTTTCCCAAATTGGAACCAGTCCATTGGTCCATGTCTAGTTCTAACTGTTGCTTCTTGACCTGCATACTAATGGCAACCCACTCCAGTGTTCTTGCCTGGAGAATCCCAGGGACGAGGAAGCCTGGTAGGCTGCCGTCTATGGGGTCGCACAGAGTCAGACATGACTGAAGTGACTTAGCAGCAGCAGCAGCAGCATACGGGTTTCTTAGAGATAGGTAAGGTGGTCTGGTATTCCTATATCTTTAAGAATTTTCCACAGTTTTTTGTGATCCACACAGTCAAGGCTTTAGTTTAGTCAATGAAGCAGAAGTAGATTTTTTTTCCTGCAATTATCACATATCTGGATAAATTACAGATGTATGTTATTACTTGCCTTTTGTACTTATTTTATTGCTGCTGTTTGGAGGTGGCAACAGATGATGTAATGGTTGGATGGCATCATCGACTCAGTAGACATGCATTTGAGCCTACTCCAGGAGATAGTAAAGGACAGGGGAGCCTGGTGTGTTGTAGTCCACGGGATCACAGAGAGTCGGACAGGACTGATCGACTGAACAACAATTTATGAGATGTTTTTACAATGACTTATTGAATTTTGTTGAATTTTTGAAAATTAGAAATATCACATTGTCACAGTAGTTTTTTTTTTCAAGTCTGTTAGATGAAGAACAAAATTAGCCTCACCATAAACTCAAATTCTAAATACATTTTTAAAATGTTCCTTGTTAATATTGTATGTCACATCTCCCAAAGGAAGCATTCCATGTGAATAAGGTGGGAAACACTTTGGAATGATGAGATTGCTCACCTGGAATGGTGGCATGCAGGTGCCATCTGGAGGCATCTGTGCCCTGGAATCTGCCTCCTCTTCCACTGCCTAGGTTAGTACCTTGGACAGAGCACCCCTCCAGTCCAGGAGCTGTTCTTCTTGATGTGTATGGTGATGCCAAGTTCACAAGATGATTAGGCTTAAATGCAGCAGAACATTTCTAAGAAAATTCTAAATGAGTGTTTGATATTTCTTATATATGCAATTTTGAAAAAATATCAGATAAATTGTAATTTATTGACAGAAGATAAGCACATTTCTATTAAACTGAGGATAAGGAAAGTTAGTGAATTACTTCATGTTGAACAATTGCTAATTGCCAGAAATTAGATTTTCTTTTGGCCTGCTTTTAAGTCCAGCCATAATTTCAAGACTGTATATGATGTCAGAGTGTACAAAGTATGTTGATATTAGTCTCCAAACAACATTGAATTATTTTTTTGGTGGCCTTAGCACCTGTTATACCATATATCTGTCTTTCAGTTAGTTTGTGCATTTTTAGTAGGATCAGCTTTCCCAATAGTGCTTTAACCTGTTTAATGACAACATGAAATTAACTTCCTTAGAAAGTTAAGCAATTCACTCTTTAACAGCATATTCTCTGTCAGTTATATTTTTCTGCTTCACTGATAAAGCTGTTTTTCTGTCATCAATACTGGTAAATAAAACAGAAGGCAGTCCATTGGATTTCTTCTTTGATTTATACATTTGCTTTTTCATATCTTTTGAGGGAAAAACTAATACCAGAAGTATTGATTCAGTTTTTCTTCTAGAGGAATTTGTAACTTATTGACTTAGAGTATATTATTTACCTTTACAATGTGTTTCAGTATTTTGTACTTGTGTTTCAAATCTTACTGTTTCTCACAGCTTAGTAGATGTAAAAATATGATGTGATAGGGAGGCAATTCATATTGACTTGAGTTGCTTTTTACTACTTTGAAATTTAGAAGGAAATTGAAAAATAAGCATTTACAAGGCAGCTTCTCAGTATTAGAATTTTTTTTTTTTTTTGGAGACTGGAAAAATATAAAAAGAGAAAGAAATATTTTCCACCTATACTGGATTATAGGCACTATAGGCTTGTGAATGTACACACTGTTGTGAACAGGTTTTATGGCAGATGGAGGGGGACACTCAGTGAACTCCCTCTAAAAAGGCAATATTTCCATTCATGAGGACTCCACCCTCATGACCTAATCACCTTCCAAAAGCCCTACCTCCTAGCATCATCACTTTAGGAGGTTAGGCTTTTTAACATATGAATTTTGAGGAGACACACATATTTCAGTCTTAGCATTTGCATTTCATTTCTATCAAGTAAGACAGTTAAACTGGCCCCTTTAGTGTTTGGCTAAACATTTGTAATACAGTTCATATTAACCAAACATCCAGCTTTAAAACATCTCATGTTAATACAGAACTCTAGAAAGTGAGAAATGTGGACAACAATGTTTTTAGATAAATCTTTATTTAGATAAATGTTGCTTCATTATGCCCTTTGGAGGCACACCTCTGTGTCTCTTCTAATATACAACAACCTCTCTCCAACACCTTCCTGAGCAGAGAAATCACTTTAAGTAGGAACTTTGCATTTTGCAATTTAAAATGTGATGTAATTGAAAATTGGGGGTCATAAAGCTGCTCATGTAAATTCCAGGTTATTCACATAGTTAATAAACATTTGAAAAGTAATATTGGTCAGAGAGAGCCACAGCTTGACAGTGGTTAAAGTGATAAAGCTGAATTTTATCTAGAAACTATTGCAATAGGGGAATAGAGACCTCAGCATAGAATAGGATTCACTCTGAACAGTGTGGACAAAGTGGGAAGGGTCCCAGCCAAACTGCAGGAGCTTAGTGGGTAGAAAATTATTAGAGAAGATGAAGATGTCAGGGGTTGAGGAGGCTCCTGGTTGTCAGCTTGACAGGATTCTTGCTGAGGGCAGGACAAGGAGGTCAGATATCAGGGTGGGGATCTTTCTAAATTGGCCTACCAGTACTCTTGCTAAAGTGGGACATGCATACATAGCTGGCAAGGATGGGCATCACGTGGAGGTCTGGGAGCATGGGATACATGCTGGAGTTGGCGCAGGACAGACTTTCTGTCCCTGGCAACCCCAGTTTCTTGATTTTCAGTGTTTTCAGCACAGTCTTCCCAGTCTGATCTCAGCGTGGCCAGTGACTTACTGGAAAGCCCCAGCTTTCCTGCCAAGGATTCCTCCCCTTTCAGTACCCGCTGATCACAGAATCTCTCTCTCCACACAACAGCTGCACGTTTGTTTGAACATAGATGGTGTTTCCTCAAGCTCCCCAGCCTTCCTCCAATTATTAGGATGAATATCTCTGGTTCCTTCAACTGGTTCATGTTTTGGATTGGTCCCTCCCTGCACCATTGATGACAGCCTCTTTGTAAATGGGCATCATTATGAAATGCTGTTCAACAATTCTCATTCTTAAGGAACTGGGCAACCACACAACCATTCATCCAATCATCCAGACATCTTTTCCCCCCACGTGCACACATATCTGTGATATGTCACTTGCCAATCACCTGTGTGTCGTTCTCTGATGGTCGACCTGCTTAGAAACCTTCCCCAAATAGTAAAATGAGGGCTTATCTGAAAATTTTTAAGAACATAGTTCATTTTAGTGATTACCATTTCTTCTTCTGACTTTTACTAGTATGGTTGACTTTTTGGTAAATGTGTTGTTCTTGATTTTCTTCAGTAGGGTATAACTTCTGTGAGCTAGAGAAAAACAAGATTGTTTCCAAGGCTCTCTTTCACTCATTTCCTGTTGGAAGTAAGTTAGATAAGGCCTAGTGTGGGATCAGTTATCATAAATGATCATTTAAAAATAATGTAATCATGTATTTCATACTAACATAAAATGAATATGTCAACAATCTTAACTGATTAGTTAACAAGGAAATTAATAAGATGTTGCAGATTGTTCAAAAGAAAATTCAAAGAACCACCCACATATAAGCAGGATGTAATGCTGAAATACATTATAAACAGGAACGAAACTGGCTTATTGGGAGAGGAGGAGGGGAATTTTGGACAAAATCCTTTCCATGTTTGTGGAATAGGATTATTACAATTGCTGTGAGCTATCTACAATTTACAGAGATTAGAATTGCTTAAAATACTGAAAGGATTTAGTATGGAGACAACATAAATTTTGACAGGCTAGCAGTGTGTGATTTAGACAACCATGGAAGGTTGTTTAAGGAGTCAGGGTCCACTTGAAAGCCATTCCAATTTTTGTCTACTTTTCCTTTTGCGGTTTTTTTCCTTACTCTTGTGTTTTCTGTCCTTCTGCATGGCAACACAAGATCATGAGTAGAAGTTCACTAATATCACTGGTAATTAATTAATAAGAAAGTAGATTACAAGCTCCTATCCATAGACCACTGTTATACTTTTATATTAATGTCTAGCTATACATATATTTCAGAGAATGCAATGGCAACCCATTCCAGTACTCTTGTCCGGAAAATCCCATGGACGGAGGAGCCTGATAGGCTGCAGTCTGTGGGGTCGCACAGAGTCAGACACGACTGAGTGACTTCACTTTCACTTTTCATTTTCCTGCATTGGAGAAGAAAATGGCAAACCACTCCAGTATTCTTGCCTGGAGAATCCCAAGGACAGAGAAGCCTAGAAGGCTGCCGTCTATGGGGTCGCATAGAGTCGGACACGACTGAAGCGACTTAGCAGCAGCAGCAGCATACATATATTTTAATTCTATAAAATGTAATTTTTGTCTGCTGCTGCTAAGTCGCTTCAGTCGTGTCCAACTCTGTGCGACCCCATAGACAGCAGCTCACCAGGCCCTCCAGGCCAGAACATTGGAGTGGGTTGCCATTTCCTTCTCCAGTGCATGAAAGTGAAAAGTGAAAGTGAAGTCACTCAGTTGTGCCCGACCCTCAGCGACCCCATGGACTGCAGCCTACCAGGCTCCTCCGTCCATAGGATTTTCCAGGCAAGAGTACCGGAGTGGGGTGCCATTGCCTAGACAAACTTAAATTCACTTAATGCAGTTAATTAATTCCATTCATCCACTGTTTGATTCATTCGGTATTTTGATAATTTCTTAAGTGCCTGCTATGAGACTTTGGTATCCTACATGTTCCCCATCTAATCTTGTAGACAGATTATTTTCAGGTCATGAGCATACAAAGGAAAAAGAAGGGAGAGAGAGAAAAAAGCTTGGGGAAGGTTACCTTAAAATGTGATAGTTAGGCAAAGCCATGTTGGAGAAGCAGGCACTCTATCAGGGTGGAAAGAGGCGAAGCTGAGTCATTTGCACACAGGAGGGAAGGGGGCCATGGAGGGAGGAACGTCCTTGGAGGAGACGGCCCAGCCATGCTGAAAATGCCACTGAGGCCAGAGGAGAGGAGGAGGTCAGGGAAACAAGGTCAGAAAGTCGTGGCTTTGTGAATGGGAATGAAGACTTGGGTTTCAGTCCAGAAGACGGTGGTGGAGAGCTCGTGACTGGGGGAGTCTGAAAAGCTGACTGTCCACTCCTTTGCGCGTAGACTGGGGAGGGGCAGCGCCAAGAAAGGACGAAGCAGGTGCTGATGGCAGCAGAGGGAGTGCTCAGCTCCTCAGGGGTGTGGATTACGGGTGCTCGGGAGAGTCAGAGGTGACTGGGAGGTGTCTGTGCTGGCAGCTGGGAGGACTGAGTATGGCTGATCTGAAGAAGCAGATGTCTGGTTCTGACATCAACTTTCCTGTCTTCCTCTGAATTTGCTCTCTTGGTGTCGTCAATTCCACAATTTTTAGCCCTGGATCATATACCTAGTCTGATAATAAGGCAAGATCCTGATACCAGGCATTTTTCTTTCTCTCTCTTGGAATTGTATCCTGTAACCCCAAGCAAGGCATTCACACTTCTTTGAATCCCAATGACTGATCATCAGGAAATGGCTTTGCTTCCCTCTCCAGCCCCAGCCCTCCATGGGTGTGCCTCCCAGGCCGTAGAGCTCACGGGAGCTGTCTGAGAGTCCTGTCCCTTCCTCCCTTGGTAGGGACAGCCTGTCCCCGCTTCCTGCTTGGTTCCTTGGAGTCTGAGCTCATCAAGAGACCTCCAGAGAGCCATTGGCAGTCTACTCCAGCGGGCTCCCTTTGCTCCTCTGTAGGAAACAGCTGTGACTGCCCTAGTAGCATTTCAGTTTAGAGTTCGATACTGTCTTCTGAACTGTCTTCTCTTTCAGAGGCTCCGCATAGAGAATCACACCCATCGTATGTCAAGCTCATTAAGTTTGTGTCTTTAAAGAATTTCAGGGCTCATCTAATTGTTTCCAGCATCTCTGTCCTAATAGCCAGTGCACTGTACAATCCCTTACACTGTTCAATTTATAATTAGCTCAATGGATAATTCAATTACCCTTTCAGCCAAATTCAATTCAATAATTATTGATTATCCATTATGTGAAAAGCACAGGACACACTAAGGTGATTAAGACATGGCAGGAAGCTTGGAACAGGACTCACCGGAGCCATCTTTTCTAATCTGACTTGAGCCCTATTGCTATAAAATACACAGAAAAGGGGCTAAGAGAAGAAGCATGCACTCAGTTTTCCCAGGCTGTGGAACTTAATTAAAATTGCCTTCAGGTTGCATCTTAAAAATGTCATCTTGGCTGCATGAATGAAGCAGGATTTCACTGAAGGAGAACAGTGTCAATGCATTCACATAGAAGGGCCAGAGCAGTACATGGGCAGAGGACAGAAATCTTGCAGTGTGGCAGGAGGTGAAGGATAATCTTGAAATTTGGGGCAGATCTTCATCAAAGTAGATCTTGCCTCATGCACTAAAGACTTTGAGTGTTCTCTTGTTCTTTAATGTTGTTTTTTTTTTTTTTTTAGTTTCTTGGTAATAGGGCTTCTCTGGTGGCTCAGACAGTAAAGCATCTGGATGCAATGTGGGAGACTTGGATTCAGTCTCTGGGTTGGGAAGATCCCCTGGAGAAGGAAAGAGCAATCCATTCCAGTATTCTTGCCTGGAAAATTCCATGGATGGAGGAGCCTGATAGGCAACAGTCCATGGGGTAGCAAAGAGTCAGACACAACTGAGCAACTTCACTTTTCTTGATAATGCCTTAAAAAAGAACTGTAATCCAGCCAACACCAAATGATGCTTTCTTGGTTTCTCTGGATGAAGGCAGGTATGGTTAGTGAGTTCCCCTTTCCTTTCCCCAGGGCAGGCCTCCAGACACATCCCATGCTGCTTCATTCAACTGAGCCTGGCAGGCAAGCTATGGTACCCAAGGTGGAGAGATGAAGGCTTTAATTTAAACTGAAGAGTTACATTCGAATATTTGTGTTTTGGATCATTCTTCCTGAGAGCAGTGTGGATAATTGGTTTAAGAAGACAGGGTGAAGGAGCCAGGAGGAAAAGCGGAGGCTATTGCAGGAAGCCTGGTGAGACAGAACTTAGTACTCCTGAAGTCCGCAGTTGGCGGAGGCAAGATGAAGCCTTTCACTCAGTTGTGTCCAACTCTTTGCAATCCCATGGACTGCAGCACGCCGGGCCTCCTTGTCCATCACCAACTCTTGGAGCTTGCTCAAGCTCATGGCCATTGAGTTGGTGATGCCGTCCAACCATCTCATATTCTGTCGTCCCCTAGTCTGCTCAAATTCATGTCCACAGATTCAGTGATGCTATCTAACCATCTTATCCTCTGTCACCCACTTCTCCTGCCCTCAGTCTTTCCCAGCATCAGGGTCTTTTCCAGAGAGTCAGTTCTTCACATCATGTGCCAAAGTACTGGAGCTTCAGCTTTAGTATCAGCCCTTCCAATGAATATTCAGGGTTGAGTTCCTCTAGGAGTGACTGCTCAAGACTTGCACACTCATAACTAAGGATCCTATTAATCTAGGAACCAAATCTAAAACCAGTGCTCGAGTGTCTACACTGGGCTACTTTTCAGGTCTCTTTGTTCTTGATTTCTCCAACTTTTTCTATAGTTGTTTTTCCAGAAACTGTGAAATGAGCCAGAATTATATAAAATATTTTCTAAGAAATTTGGTTGCTTTACATGTGGACTTAAAAAAAAAAATCTTTTACGTATCACTTTGCACCTGATTTGGTTAATAAGGGCAAGTAATGAAAATTTACATGGTATTTTGGAAAATAGAAGTATCATAACTAACTGGTTGCTCTGAAGAAAAAGAGCAATAGGATTTTTGTCCCCACAATTACAGTTTCTCATCAGTTTTGATATGTTTTGTAGAGAAAGAAGTTGTCTCTTTATGAGTTGGACTCTCTCTCTCCAGGGCAGACACCTTGGGTGACTTCCATGCATACAAACAGCCTCAACTGATTAACAGTTTCAAAGTAGGACTGCTGGGAAGCCTAAGAAAAAATGAGAGGGGGGCAGGAATGAGCAGGAAAGAGGACTTTTGAATTGATCCAGGTGCAAGAATTTCGCATTCAGTAATGGGTCAATTAAATAATCTGTACAGTGACTCCTTATTTCCTCACCATGAATTGGTTTAATTAAATATGAATTGAAGTAGATTATTAGCTGGAACCAGTCTCTGGGAGCTTTGTACAGACTCAAGGAAATTGTTGACGACTTTCAACATTGTTTATAGAAGGATTTGGTAATTTTTTTCTTTTTGACTCTAAGGAATCTGGGGCAAGTAGAAGTATGAAAAGAAATCAAAGCTAATCACTTTTATTCTTTTTATTTCTCTGCCAAGAGACAGACGTTTTGTTGCCTTTCCAAGGCCAGCCAAGAGATGTTTAGAAGGCACTCACAGCTGAACACTGCCATACAGCTGAGGGAGCGTGGACATTTTCACATGTTGCCTGGGTTTTGATGTTGTCTGCCCAGATGGCTAAGGAGGTAAAGAATCTGCCTGCAATGTAGGAGATTGCCTCCAAGCAAGAGACCCAGGTTCAATCCCTGGGTCTGGAAGATCCCCTGGAGAAGGAAATGGCAACCCACTCCAGTATTCTTGCCTGGAAAATCCCATGGGTAGAGGAGCCTGTCTAGCTATAGCCTAAAGGGTCACAAAGAGTCAGACATGGCAGAGCAACTAAGCCTAGTTGTAAAAACACAATGTAAGACTTCATTACAGTTTAAAAAGATAATCACAGAAGATTGCATTACTGAATTCATCTGGAAATAATATTTCTACTGTTCAATATGTTTTTGATTTAAATTTTACACACTTATTTTTCGCTATTTTTTTTTAAATTTCTTTCAGTTGATGGTATTTTCATGACTAATTTTACATATAACTTTAGCACATGATATACTTTAACAAATGTTAAATGTGATATAATTACTGAAAAATACATATAGGTTATATTCTATACAAAAATTAAACATGCTTACTGCATATCAAGTATCATATTATTAAAGCAATTTGTCATATTAACATTAACATCAGAAAATACTGTTTATTTATTTTTAATGATTGATATTTACCAGAAGATACATGTTTTTTAATATTTGATATGTTTGTTTGCCAACATTATTCTTCTATTATCTCTACTTTAAAAATACGATACCTAATATTTTTAAAATGATATAGGAATAGATTACCATTTGGTTAAGAATGGTACCACACACAGCTTTCTTGAATGACAGAAAATACAAACCTGCCAAAATGAAATCAATTGTTTGAACTACCTTTAAAAATAAAGAAAAATTAAAAATTAAAAATTTGGAAATAGAATTTCAGCCTATTTTCAGTGCGGCACATTTTAATTCACATATTTGAATAAGATCAACTATTAATAAAGCAAAAGATAATTGTGTAGTAATAGGTTATTTTTTCATCCTGAAGTCTGAGTTTTCATAATATTAACACTTTTAGAAGTGTATTTTCTTGAATCCTATTAGGGAAACATTATGGAGAAAGTAAGTTTATATCGTTTCTCTTACGTGTTTTATGTGATCCCATCTAGTGTCAGAGCAATAATTACTCCAAAGTTAAACAGACAAAGAAGACTTTTTAAAAGATGATTGTAGTAAGGGAGAGAGCCCATAACTCGGAGCTCAGATCCACTGAAAGAAAAGGTAGAAGTTTGTTTCTTTTTTAAAATTAATTAATTTACTTTAATTGGAGACTAATTACAATATTGTGGTTTTTTGCCATACATTGACATGAACCAGCCACAGATGTACATGTGTCCCCCCATCCTGGACCGCCCTCCAAACTCCCTCTCTACCCCATCCCTCTGGGTTGTCCCAGAGCACCAGCTTTGAGTGCTTTGCTTCATTCATCACACTTGCTCTTATAATCTCTTTTGCATATGGTAATACACACATTTCAATGCTATTCTCTCATGTAGTCCCACCCTCTCCTTCCCCCACAGAGTCCAAAAGTCTGCTCTTTACATCTGTGTCTCTTTTGCTGTCATGTATATAAGGTCGTTGTCACTGTCTTTAAATTCCATATATATGCATTAAGATACCATATTGGTATTTCTCTTTCTGACTGACTTACTGTATAATAGGCTCCAGTTTCACCCACCACATTAGAACTGATTCAAATGTATTCTTTTTAATGGCTGAGTAATACTCCATTGTGTATATGTACCACAGCTTTCTTATCCATTCATCTGCTGATGAACATCTAGGTTGCTTCCATGTCCTGGCTATTGTAAACAGTGCTGCGATGAACATTGGGGTACATGTGTCTCTTTCAATTCTGGTTTCCTCAGTGTGTATGCCCAGCTGTGGGACTGTTGGGTTGTATTGCAATTCTATTTCCAGTTTTTTAAGAAATCTCCACACTGTTCTCCATAGTGCCTGTACTAGTTTGCATTCCCACCAACAGTATAAGAGGGTTCCCTTTTCTCCACACGATCTTCAGCATTTATTGTTTGTAGACTTTTTGATAGCAGCCATTTTGACTGGTGTGAGATGGTACCTCACTGTGGTTTTGATTTTCATTTCTCTGATAATGGGTAATGATGAGCATCTTTTCATGTGTTTGTTAGCTACCTATATGTCTTCTTTGGAGAAATGTCTGTTTAGTTCTTTGGCCCTTTTTTTCAAATGGGTTGCTTATTTTTCTGGTATTGAGCTGCATGAGCTGCTTGTATGTTTCTAAGATCATTCCTTAGTCAGTTGTTTTGTTTGTTATCTTCTCCCATTCTGAAGGCTGCCTTTTCACCTTCCTTATAGTTTCCTTCATTGTGCAACAGCTTTTAAGTTTAATAAGGTACCATTACTCTGGGAGGTGGGTTACAGAGGATCTTGCTGTGATTATGTCAGAGAATGTTCTGCCTGTGTTTTAAGGTGAACAGTCTTTAAATGCAGAGGCAAGGTAGCTGAGTAGCAGAGGTGTGGTTGAGTCCACAAAGGGAAGTTTGGTGTATGGGAAGATTCTGGAAAGAAGAATTATTCCTGAGTTTGCAGCTCATCTGGGCCCCTGTGTTTGCTTGATTGCATGTCAAAGGAATAGCTCTCAGATCCTTGAGCAAGACAGTTCTCTATTGTAAAACTGACAAGTGGCCTTTAAAAAGATCTAAATCTCAAAGAGGCAGAGAAAAAGTTGATAGTTGCAGGTTTTGTAAGTGAGAAAAGCATATAGGAGTTTGGAGTCACGAGTTAGCTGGCCTAAAGCTAAGTCTACCTGAAGGGACCAGAAGCTGGTTAGGCCACTGGCATAAATATTTATTTGATTTGGATTTAAATGTTTGTATTTGTGTGTATTCTACATTGTATTTGTGTATTTCTGTGTATTTGCCCTCTGGGTAGTATGTTCTAATGTACTTAAAATTCTTTTTCACTGTCTAATCTATGCTTTACATTAAAAATGTAAGCAATATAATCGTGTCATTAACAGCTGTGTGGTATTTATTTATTTATTTTTCTTTTGAAGTTTTTATTATGGGACATAAAAGATGTATACTTTAAAGCATTTGGAACTTTTTGTTCAAGAATGAGCACACTGACCATGGGAAGAAGTGTGTTTGCTTTGGTGGTGTTCTGTGCCGAATTCCGCTTGAGGTAGACCTCATGTTGCTACATCTTTGGGACCTGTGTATGTCTTCTCTTCATTCTTGGTTATAGTGTCCACAGATGAAATGACCTGTGAGCTATTCCTTTAGAAATGATGATAGATTTGCAGAACCTTGCTACTTACTTCTGATGAGCAGGCAACCTACGTAGGCTCTCGTTGGTTTTGTTCACTCCACAGAGCTTTCATCAGGATATGCAGACTGGAGACGCTCTTCATGGTGCATTTTCTCCAGGGTGCACTGGTCCTCTGTTCTTTTCCCAGTTCTTGCACAAGCTAACCTGAGTGTTTTCATCTGTTTCACACTCTGTACAGACAGTAGGGAACCAAGGTCACTAGCTGAGACCCTCTCACTGCCTGAACACCTGATATGACCTCTACCCTGTTCCTGCAAATCCATGTTGGACACATCCTGTGGCAGTCTGGGGAACTCTAGCATTGACCCTTTAGCTTAGGGCACATCTGAGAGTGGAATGGGCTATGTGAACTGGGATTATGAACACTCTTCTCCCATAGCACCAAAGGGAATTATGCTTGAAGTGGGAGTCTAAAATCCCCNCATGGGAAGAAGTGTGTTTGCTTTGGTGGTGTTCTGTGCCGAATTCCGCTTGAGGTAGACCTCATGTTGCTACATCTTTGGGACCTGTGTATGTCTTCTCTTCATTCTTGGTTATAGTGTCCACAGATGAAATGACCTGTGAGCTATTCCTTTAGAAATGATGATAGATTTGCAGAACCTTGCTACTTACTTCTGATGAGCAGGCAACCTACGTAGGCTCTCGTTGGTTTTGTTCACTCCACAGAGCTTTCATCAGGATATGCAGACTGGAGACGCTCTTCATGGTGCATTTTCTCCAGGGTGCACTGGTCCTCTGTTCTTTTCCCAGTTCTTGCACAAGCTAACCTGAGTGTTTTCATCTGTTTCACACTCTGTACAGACAGTAGGGAACCAAGGTCACTAGCTGAGACCCTCTCACTGCCTGAACACCTGATATGACCTCTACCCTGTTCCTGCAAATCCATGTTGGACACATCCTGTGGCAGTCTGGGGAACTCTAGCATTGACCCTTTAGCTTAGGGCACATCTGAGAGTGGAATGGGCTATGTGAACTGGGATTATGAACACTCTTCTCCCATAGCACCAAAGGGAATTATGCTTGCAGTGGGAGTCTAAAATCCCCAAAAGTACTCTTCTTAAAGCAGTGAATGCCAGTGATCCTATGGGTGTGAATTCACAAAAAAAAAAAAAAAAGATTGACTATTAAATGATGATTGCATTGCATCCATACACAGTTCTGTCCATATACAGTCAGCATATATAATTATATAAACAGATGCATGATCAGTATCCCAGGGAGAACTTTGCTGAGGAAGTGTTAGGGAGGAGGAGGTAACATCTGAGCTGGATTTGGAGAGACCTGCTGATAATCCATCAGGTGAGGCAGGGGAGAAACAGAGCTTTAGGCACAGAGACCACCTCACCAGCCTGAAGATTCTGAGTTCTACGTGAAGCTTTCTTTGGAAAACCAACTCTTCTGGCCACTCTGCTTTACTCTTCCAAATGAATCAGTGCAGGCGTTTCACACTTATTTATTTGTTTTCTATTCTCAAACTTAATTAATGTATTTGCCTTTTGGTATAAATAATTTGCAAGTGGGAATTACAGTCAATTTGAATTTCCGTATCCTATATTACCCTCAATTCTCCACTCCTGAGCTGTTTATTTCTCTTAACAATAATTGTTTTGAAATATGATTCATACCATAAAATTGCCCTATTTAAAGTATACCACACAGTGGTTTTCAGTATAGTCCCAGAATTATTCAACCCTCACCACAGTTGCAGAACATTTTCATTAACTCAGAAGGAAACCCTGTACAGGTTTTTCCTCAACCCTTCCAGCCTCAGGCATGCACTAATCTCTTTTCTGTCTCTGCGGATCTGCCCATTCTGAGTTTCATTTAAATGCAATCATACAAAGTGTGGCCTTTTGTGACTAGCTTCTTTTATTAGCATAATGTTTCCAGGGTTCATTCATGAATGAATCAGTAGTTCATTTCTTTGTACTTCTGAATAATGTTCAATTTTATGGATATACATCACATTTACTCATCCGCTGTCGGACTTTTGGGTTGCTTCCACTTCTTGCAATTACGCATAATGCTGCTGTAAACATTTGTATGCAAATTTCTGTATGAAAAATGTTTTCATTTTTCTTGGAAATGTAACTCAGAGGGTCTGCTGGATTATGTGGTAGTATTTTGAAGAGTTTGTAGGGTTTTTCCAAAATGCTTATACCATTTTGCATTTCATTCAACTGCATGATTATTTCAAGTTCCCTACATCTTCACCAATACTTATTAACTGTCATTTTTCAGTGTAGCTATTTTAGTAGATGTGAACTGGTACCTAATTAGTGGATTTGGCTTGAATTTATGCTGATAGCTAAGGATGTTGAGCATCTTTTCATGTGTTCTTGGCAATTTGCATATGTTCTTTAGACCAGTGTCTATTTTATCTGTTTTTGGTTGAGTCCTTTATCTTTTTCTTGATTAGTTGTAAGAGAAGATCGCCTAGGGTAGGGAATGGCAACCCACTCCAGTATTCTTGCCTGGAGAATTCCATGGACAGAGGAGCCTGGTGGGCTAAGTCCACGGGGTTGCAAAGAGTCAGGCAAAACTGAGCATGCACACACACAAGAGATACATTATAGATATAAATCCCTTGTCACGTCTTGTGATTTGTAAATGTTTTCTCCAATTCTGTGGGTCATCTTCTTGCGTTTTTGATGGTAGCCCTCTCAGTCCTTGGTACAATGCCTTTCCCGAAAGTGTACCATAATTATCTCTAAAGTTGTTCTAGTCCGCAGAGGCACTGTAGAATCTAATGAGGAGATTGTGTTAAGGGTAAGAAGATTAGCAAGGTACTGTTTTTCCTCAGATACATCAATTACATGTTAACGATTTTCTTCCTGCAGAAGAGATAATGATTTTAAAATGATCACAGTTAAACCTGTCACTTACTTGGCCAACAAAACAGGCTGACAAGCGGGAGGTAATAATCCATAAAATGAGTCACCTTTTGTGTTCCATAATGAGTGGAAGTCACAGGGGGAGCCTCTGTCTCTTGGTAGGTGTGCCGCAGCGGGAGGTGGCCCTGCTTGGGTGGTGTGTCTCCACTGTGTGCCTCTGACTACTCACCTGAGAGTTGGTCACTAAATTTATCCAGAGTTGATGACCAGAATTCCCAGCCCCCAGCGTTGTTCCTTGGTTTGCCTGGCAGGTGGGTCTGAGGCTGATTGATCCACTGTGGAGCTTCCGTCGTCCTGATTATCTGTCTGATAAAATAGCCAGAGTATTCTAGAAGAAACTTTTAAAATATTTCAGCAAAATAAACAAATAGAGGTCATTACGGTGTTCATTGCACCTTTAATTCTGAAGTCACATTTTTATTTCTGCTGTTGCCCAAATCCTCCCTGATATCAGGCATCCTGTTAGTATGTTTTCTAATCCTCTGTCGTGTTTAGACCTAGAGAAAACATTCTCCTGAGCAGAGAGGTTCCTCCTTTAAATGTGGGGACATCATGCTCCTGACAGTGGCAGTAAGCTGACCTGGTACTGAAAGACAGTGCTTCTCCTTCTAGAGGCTGTTAGATCTGTGTTGGGGTCAAGATCACTTTTGAAACCCTCTTTCCAGATCCACATAGAATCAAGTTTATATTCTGTCTAAATTTGGTTTGTGAAACTTCCATTTCTGTAGCTAGATTCTGAGTCTAGTGTTCTTATGCTTGACCTAAGCACACTGGGACCAGTTGTCCTGCTTTTCCTGAAACTGTCCTGATTTTAGCATGAAATTGTACATCCTCGAAGCACCTCAGTCTGGAGAAAGCTGGGACAGCTGGTTCCCAGGGGAATGCAAATTAATGTGCTGAGTGTGAGTTGAGTACAGCCTGGGGATGCTCCACTGGGGCGAGGACTTGCTCCTGCTCCGGGCATGATGACCATGGAGGTGCGGTGACTGGTGTGCAAAGGCGATCCCAGGCCCTCGCCTGCCTCTTCTCTCTTGTTTCACGCTTGAGGTTTTGGTGTCCTTCATGGTCCAGGCACAGTATCTTTTCAAGTCTGTCATCTCTTAGGGGTTTACCTCTAAATCTTATTCTTTAAAGAATTGTAAGAAACTACCTGGGCATTTCCAAGGGGAAAAAAAAAATTCCATGGTAATTAACTGAAATAAGGATATTTCCATAGCATGGAAATATTTTGTGTTTCCACACAGTCTTTGTGTCTCTGTTTAATCTGTTCCACCATCTGCTTTCCCTTGTCCNTTCTTTAAAGAATTGTAAGAAACTACCTGGGCATTTCCAAGGGGAAAAAAAAAATTCCATGCTAATTAACTGAAATAAGGATATTTCCATAGCATCAGTCTTTGTGTCTCTGTTTTCCCTTGTCCCCTTTATCACTTTTGTCACCCGTACTTGCCTTCAGCTTCCCCCTCATTATACTCATGACTCAGCAACTTTTGTTATTAATCCGGTAAAAGGGATACCCATTGAAGACAACTTACACCTTTGTATGTATGTTTATATGTATGTGATTATATAATTGATTGTTTTAGTATTTTGAACATCAAATATATCAAGATTTAGTTTGTTTCAAGAAATACACAAGGTTTATATTGCATTTAACTTGACTCTTATTTGTAAAAATTTTTGTTGGTTTCCTTAAAGATTTATCATAATTACCCTCCTATACTGTTGGTGGGAATGTAAATTGGTATAGATCCTATCAAGAACAGTATGAGGGTTCCTTAAAAAAAAAATTAGACCTACCATATTATCCTGCAGTCTACTCTTGGGCATATATATGGAGAAATATAATTAGAAATGATACATGCACTGTAGTATTCATAGCAGCACTATTTCCAATCGCCAAGGCTTGGAAGCAACCTAAGTGTCCATCAACAGATGAATGAATAGAGAAGATGTATTGTATTTATACAATGAAATGTTAGTCATGAATAAGAGTGAAATAATGCTATCTGAAGCAACATGGGTGGGCCCAGGTGTTATCATATTAAGTAGAGTAAATGAGAAAAAATAATTATCATATGATATCACTTATTTGTGGAATCCAAAAAGAAGGGATACAAATGAACTTATTTATAAAACAGAGACTCATAGACATAGAAAACAAATTTATGGTTACCAAAGAGGCTAGCAGGATGGTGGGGGAAGCATAAACTGGGAGTTTGGGATTAACATATAGACACTACTATGTACAATAGATAAACAGCAAGGACTCACTGTATAGCATGGGGAACGACACACAATATGTTGTAGTAACTTATAAGGCAACATTTGAAAGAATAAATGTAATACACACACACGCGCACACACACACACACACACACACACACACACATCAGTTCAGTTTAGTCACTCAGTCGTGTCTGACTCTTTGCAACTCCATGGAAGCACACCAGGCCTCCCTGTCCATCACCAACTCCGAGAGCTTGCTCAAACTCATGTCCATCGAGTCAGTGATGCCATCTAACCATCTCGGCCTCTGTCGTCCCCTTCTCCTCCCACCTTCAATCTTTTCCAGCATCAGGGTCTTTTCCAATAAGTCAGTTCTTTGCACCAGGTGGCCGAAATATTGGAGTTTCAGCTTCAGCATCAGTCCTTCCAATGAATATCCACGACTGACTTCCTTTAGGATTGACTGGTTGGATCTCCTTGCAGTCCAAGGGACTCTCAAGAGTCTTCTCCAACACCACAGTTCAAAAGCATCAGTTCTTTGGTGCTCAACTTTCTTTATATTGCAACTCTCACTTCCATATAGGACTACTGGGAAAACCATAGCTTTGACTAGATGGACCTTTGTTGCCAAAGTAGCATCTCTGCTTTTGAATATGCTGTCTAGGTTTGTCATAGCTTTTCTTCCAAGGAGCAACTGTGTTTTAATTTCATGGCTGCAATCATCTGCAGTGATTTTGGAGTCCCCCAAAATAAAAGTCTTTCACTGTTTCCCTTGTTTCCTCATCTATTTGCCATGAAGTGATGTGACTGGATGCCATGATCTTAGTTTTCTGAATGTTGAGTTTTAAGCCAACTTTTTCACTCTCCTCTTTCACCTTCATCAAGTGGCCCTTTAGTTCTTCTTTGCTTTTCTGTCATAAGCATGGTGTCATCTGCATATCTGAGGTTATTGATATTTCTCCCAGCAATCTTGATTCCAGCTTGAGCTTCATCCATCCTGGCATTTCATATGATGTACTGTGCATATAAGTCATACATACACACACACATGTATATATCTACCATACATATATGCATATATTAAATCACTTTGTAACCTGAACTAGCACAATGTTGTAAGCTAACTATACTTCAATTTAAAAAGATATTTTATTTTTAAAAGACTTTTCATGAACAGTATCAGTTCCCTGATGTTTGAAGTTAGCTCTTAAAATATGGAAAGAAGACCCATGGTTTATAATCATTTGGATTTTATAAAGGTAAGGCTGTGTTTAGGAGCATCATGGTCTGATTTAATCAGAGTGGGTGGTACCTTTGAGAATGTAACACCTTCTTTGCCAACAATCACAGTGTAACAGCCTGGCCCTGTGAAACAAGCCTGGACTTTGGTGATGGTGAGGTGTTCATGTAGGCTTACTGCTTGTAACAAATGTACCACTCTGGTGGGAGATGGGTGATAAGAGTGGGTGGGGATGTGCTGTGCACCTGTAGGACAGGGTGAATAGTATAAATGTCTATACCTTGTGAATTTTCTGTGAATCTAAAATGGCTCTAAAAAACACTTAAAGATGAAGTATACACAGAGTACTACGTTTCATGGACCAATGTTTATTCCAGGCTCATACAGTAAAGGGATCAGTATTTCTCCTGTTCCTATGTTCAGGAATTTTCCCCTTGATGTAATCTGTCCTCCCAGACATTCCACAATTGCAGCCTAACAACCTTCTGATCAGGATGCTGTTTCTAAATTGTCATTAAATTGTGTACGATTCTTTGTGACCCTATGCACTGTAGCCCTCCAGGTTCCTCTGTTTATGGGATTTTTCCAGGCAAGAATACTGGAGTGGGTTGTCATTTCATTTTCCAAAGGATCTTCCTGACCCAGGGGATCAAACCTGAGTCTTCTGTATTGCAGGCAGATTCTTTACCTCTGAGCCATCTGGGAAACCCATCTGATCATAGAACCAGTTTATTTCCCCTGCCTTTAAGAATTCTTCCCTGATTTTATCAAACAGAAGCATTTTTTTTCTTGTCCCCTATGTCCTTTTCCCACATATACAGTATACTTAGGCTTCTCTTAAAGGAAAACAAAATGAAAATGTAATACTTCAGTTTGTCAACAGGGACCCTGCTTTCTACTGGGCTTTGTGCTCCTTACAACAGATGTGCGTTTTTCTTTAATCGTGGAATTGCTTGGCCCTCTCACATATAGGCACTCAGTAACTGTTTTCCTTCCTGCTCAGTTTTGTTCCATTCTGCACCCATGGACTGTGGTGCAGGTGGGGGGTGGGTGGGGATGATGGACTCAGAGGCTCTGGTGTGGGGGGATGGATTGGAGAGGAGAGAGAGACAGGAGTCTCAGTCTGGAGATGGTGGAAATGGGATGCTCATGTGAGGTGAGCTAAGGCAGCAGCAGGTGAGTATGTGGAGAATTAGGACTCATACAGAAGGTAAGGGAAGTGATGAAACAGATCATCTTCTATCTGTTGGGCATGGCTCCCAGGATTTTCTGAAGACCTGACTCATTGAAAAAGCCCCTGACACTGGGAAAGATTGAAGGCAGGAGGAGAAGGGGATGACAGAGGATGAGATGGTTGGATGGCATCACCGACTCGATGGACATGAGTCTGGGTAAACCCCGGGAGTTGGTGATGGACAGGGAGGCCTGGGGTGCTGCAGTCCATGGGGTTGCAAAGAGTCAGACACGACTGAGCAACTGAACTGATATATATTATGAGGCTGAGATTTTTACGTAAAGAAAGTGAGTAATTGTGAAGTCATTACTGAGACAAAGAATATAGAGGGAAGAAGTTTGAAAGACACGTTTCATAATAAACGTCATGCAACCATAGACGCGTCAGGCTTCTTGTCACCATGGTTTCTCTGCCTCCTTCTGTCTGTCCATCTTTGTCTCTCCCCCTGCCCATCTTCTTTCCTCATTTCCTCCCTCTCTCTCATTCTAATGTCTCTTCTGCCCTCCCTTTTCTCATTTTGATTATCTCCATGACTTATAGAGATTGTTCCAAGATTGATTGATTGATCCTGGCTACAGTGTTACTTCTGAATGGCTGGATAATTAGATAGGGTAGTTGTTACCTGACTCCCTGTGACCTAATAGACACAGACTGAGGGGGACACATTGTAGATAACTCATGTTGCATTCAATAATGATAGTTTTGATGAGTGAATTATAAATGGAAAGCAGTATGAACCTGTACATTCTTACTGAAAATCTATGCTTATTTTCCAATGTATTAGAAATAGTCTGTAAGAAGGGCAGGGCTTACAACCATGCTCATTTGAATCTTTCTAACAATTTCTAGCTAAACATTTCTGAATTGTTTTCCACTCAATGCAACCCCAGCTTGAAAGCCTATTTCCTCAATAGGGATATTAATAAGTCTGAGAAAATAGAAATAAAAGTTTATTGTGAAAGAGCATACTTTTGAGTGGGTGATGTTGCAACTGTCCATAGGGTCTGAAGAAACTTAATTAACTTGTGCCATTGCTTTATTTTTTTGAATATTTCTTGTGGAAGACTTAACCTCTTGAGAAAGAAGTCTGCAGTATCCTCCCTGCTGTCCTGTCAGGAAAGAAACATAAACTATACTAAATGCACACAAACAATAAATGATATTGACTAAAATCCATTTCTAGCTTAGGATACAGTCGAGAAAAAAGGAAACCAGCAATTTATCAGTGACTTGTAAATTATATATATGAGACAAGTATGCATGTGTATGTTTACGGGGCAAATAAGAAAATTGGAGACCTATCAGAACGAACGTGGAGAAATTATTCTTTAGCTCGTCCTAATGCTGGCTTTGTGTATCCTTCTGTCTTTTGTGGATGGCAACACTTAACACTTGTAAACAGGGTTGTCAGTATGTCACTGATGAGAACAGTTCAAATGCACTATGAATATGAAATGAACTTTGTGAATGCCAAGAAAGAGATACACCCCTTTGCACATTCAGAGGCCAAGTCAGAAGTCAGTATATATAGGAGGTAGATCCCAGATATCAAAGGATGTGGATAAGTTATTCCTTTACTAATCACTGTGTCTATTAGTTGAATGATACCAAGACTTTAAATTACAAAATGCATTAAAATATGTCAGAGATCTCAAGAAAAGGTTTGAATGACTAGAATATCCTAAGTAGAGTTATATGTAAGTCTGAATTTTTTTTTTTAAGTTAAATTAAATTCCTATGTGCTGTTGTTTGGAAAATGAGTTAATGCTCACTTTGAAATGATTTTCTATTTCCTTCAATCCCAGTCAGGTTACATGTTACTAAAATGAGAAAGTGTCCTAGTGGCAAATTCTGCTACAAGTTGGTTCAGGAACTGTGAGATGCTTTCTACTGAAAAAAAATCTCCTAGTTTGGTGAACAAAATATATTTCCTATTTGTAAGCACTATTTAGAAATGTCCTATTAATAGTTATATTAATTTCTGAATGTTTTACCTTAAGGGTGAACATGATTTTAAAGACATGTATTATAGTTAAATATAGAGACTGACAATGAGGAAGAGGGGAAAAAGTCCCCTTGAAGACTCAGCTTGGGGGATACATAGGAAAGATCATGTATAAACTCTTATACAGTTGCTTGCTAAATAATTTCATCACATGCTACTGTCAAAGATTCCCAGAGCACTTTCTTATACTTTTTCATTTGCCATCAAGATAATATTGTGAATTTGGTAATTATCTTCATTTCCATAGAAAATCAAACCAACCTGTGAATAATAAAATGGTACATTAGTCAAGCATTCTCTGCTTATCTATTTTTTACATTGCTTCTCCAAATCTTAGAAATGCTATGCTTTTCTCAATTGTATTTTGTTCTTTTTTCTCTCTTTTTTCAACTCTTAAAATTCATGCATAACTTCAGAGTAGACTCCTGAATCTTAATGTGGAGATTTAAATTTGACTCCATTAACCATGGGTGTTGTTTCTCAAACAAGAGGTCACAGGAGAATTTGGAAAGGCTTCCTTCCTGTTTAGTAAGCCTGTCTCCTTGAAATGAGCTTAGTAAAGTGCAGAGTCTTATGTGGAAGCATTTTCGGTTGACAGCGTGCTGGCGTTCGTAGCGTTATTCTGTTTTCTTATCTGTAAAGAGAGGGATTTGGATTACAGCCTCTCCAAGGAATGTTTAGATCTTAGATTTAAGGATTTTATTTACCATCTCTGAATAATACAGTTCTCATCCCCAGTGGATCTAGATCAAAGTTCCCCTGTCTCCTGATTCTTGTCCCAATCGCTCAAGAAGTGCCAAGTGTCTTTTTCTTTTTACTGTTTTGGCATTTTGACTACACCACAGTTACGGTAATTATGACACACTATCCCCGACTCTTGTTTGCATCAGTCCAGTTTCACCTGCTACTGTCTGGAGGCAAGAGCCTTATCTTGTATGTGTGTGCTTTCTCTTTTCCACATAAAGTGGGAGCCAGCGTGGAAACAGTGATGAAGTAAAGTGCCGTTTGTCTTGAATGTCCTTTAATAGCACTTTTAAAATAAAAGAGTCTTCCCCAGGTTGGGGGGGTGTTTGCTTTGTCACTTCTTTCACTCCTCTTGTCTCTGGCTTGTCTCCTCTGGACGAGTCCATTCCTCCTATGGACTGCTTTTTTTTGCCATCTCTTGTTTGGAAGGTGTCCTAAAAATAGATGTTTGCTAAGAGAAAACAACAACAAGCTTCTTGTTCCTTGTTATATCTCTTTTTGGAGGCATGCATCTCAGTCCAAAAATCAGATGTACAGTAAATATAACTTAAAAAAAAAATTACTTTCTGCAGTGGGTCCTGGACCCATCAGACTGGTGAGCCCTTCCACCTCCCTTCCCTCGCTGTGTGATGTTCCTNGAGGCATGCATCTCAGTCCAAAAATCAGATGTACAGTAAATATAACTTAAAAAAAAAATTACTTTCTGCAGTGGGTCCTGGACCCATCAGACTGGTGAGCCCTTCCACCTCCCTTCCCTCGCTGTGTGACGTTCCTGAGAACTTTTGTGGTGTAAGGGCACCGACAAGAAGGAGGAGGCAACATTTTCCCAAGTCGAGTCTTGTCTGCCTGGACGTCCAGACACAATCATTCTGCTCCCCAGCTGGGGCACCCACGTCACCTTGTCCCCCCACTTTCTCTCTTCCTCCTGGGTGCCCTGCCCTAGCTGGAGAGTGCTCCTAGGCTAAAGATGCTAATAATTGAAAANCTGAGAACTTTTGTGGTGTAAGGGCACCGACAAGAAGGAGGAGGCAACATTTTCCCAAGTCGAGTCTTGTCTGCCTGGACATGCAGACACATAATCATTCTGCTCCCCAGCTGGGGCACCCACGTCACCTTGTCCCCCCACTTTCTCTCTTCCTCCTGGGTGCCCTGCGCTAGCTGGAGAGTGGTCCTAGGCTAAAGATGCTAATAATGGAAAACAGTCAATGGAATAAACTTTCCTAATACCAGGTAACTGTTTTGCACACACATGCATGGTTTACTGGTGTGCATTCTCAGCATACTACTACTATTGGATATAAGATGCAGTTATATCCCCAAGTCCCTTCCCAGGCATGGGAAATTGAGAAGGAAATATTCTGTGGTGGTTTTGGTAACCTGAGATCCTGCGTATACATCCTGTGCCTAGCTCAGCTGTGATCATGCGGTTCTTTAGTGAGAAACTTCAACACCAGCATATTATTCCAATTCATTGAAATCTTCTTATCTTGTGTAAGCTACCCCCATGAAAACAAACCCAATGAAGTATAAAATTGACTTTATGAAAGCAAAGACTTCAGCTTCCTTAAGGAACTCACTGGAGAGTATACATTTTGAAAGTATATTTGGTACAGTGAAAAATAGTATTAGGGAAATGTTATCAAAAAGTAGAGAATTGTTCAGCTCTTCAAAAGTGCAGTCTGATGGAACAGACTTGATACAGTTCTGAAATGGAGAGAAAATGTGTGATTTAATGAGGCAAATAGGGCTAAAAAGATGTCATAGGTAATATAAATATGATATATAAAACACGGTGCTGGAAGGCAAACAAGTGAAAAGTCATACTCAAATGGTGAAGAAGTGGTTTTCACCAGGATTCTGAATATGAAAGAAGAGATACCTTTTTTTCTCCAGCATCATTGCCCAACCTTAAAATAATGTAAGCTGGGCAATCCAAAACTTGTATATGTATTATTATGACTGTTAACCTGTCATCTGTGTTCTCTGTCATACTTCACACAAGTAACATGTTAAACATGACTTTTTGTGTGATGCATAAACAAGTATTGAATTTCAGGAGCCTGTAGATTTTGTTTCAACACTGGAGAATCAGATGCAAGAGAAAGATATAGCTTTTCCTTACCACCATGGAATTATGACAGATTTTGTATAGGTTGTGAAATTAGTAAGTTAATCAGTAGAATTGTTTAAAGGTAATAAATAGCTCTTCTTACTGTTTTCAAAATATATACACAAGTTTTGGATCGCTCAACTTATAGAAGCAGACACCCTGGAATGACGTCGCTTAAAATAACCTCTCTTGGACCCCTTGCTGAACTTCGACATGGTCTTCATTCATGGTACACACTCCACTTATTTTATCAGCCCCAGTGTTGGTGGTTTAGAATCAGATTGAATTCAGTTCAGGAGAATTTAGTTATTTCCAAAGAACCAGACCATCAGGCTCAGGATGACAGTCACTCCAGATTCAGGGATGGCAGTCACCTTTATCCTCAGCAGGAGCTGAGGAGTGGACATAAAGGAGCAGATCCCCTTGACCAGGAGCCAGCTGTAGTTACAGCGACTAGACTNGTGACTCAATAGTTCTCTCCTCAGTCTGAAGTTCGCTGTTTTGTTAGCTGTTCCTTCAATATTTGCCTGAACATAACTAGTGGCTACTACTGTGATATACCCAGAACTGTCTGCAAAACACCCAAAACTGTCAATGAAACATCCAAAACTGTGATACACCCAAAACTGTCTGCGAAACACCCAAAACTGTCAATGAAACATCCAAAACTGTGATACACCCAAAACTGTCTGCGAAACACCCAAAACTGTCTGTGAAACCAACTGCAATACAATATCTAAACAAAATGTTCTGTTTCTTTACTGTACTTCAAACATTAAAATTAGCATTTCATTAACACTTGTAAATACTTTAGTCAAACAAAATTGTGACATGTCTGGGATTCAAAATCAAATACCTAGGTCACAGGTGGAATTGTATACAATTTACTTCCATAAACTGTGTGTTGCCTGAAATTGTTTCTGTGTTGTGATCAGCTTTTAGGTATTAAAATAAAAAACATTTTTCGTTGTATTGTGCTGCATTCTACTTCTAGCAAAGTACCTCAAGTATGATTGATTAAAAAAATCTCTTATAATCAATTTCATTTTAAGAAAATCTAAAAATTGCTTCTGTTCTGAATACTCATATATAAAAAAGTCACATGTCTTAGACATTCTATTAGATATAGATCTTTAAGTTAATAATTTATTTTAGTTAAGACTAATACTTTCACATGNTTTCATTTTAAGAAAATCTTAAAATTGCTTCTGTTCTGAATACTCATATATAAAAAAGTCACATGTCTTAGACATTCTATTAGATATAGATCTTTAAGTTAATAATTTATTTTAGTTAAGACTAATACTTTCACATGATAAAATCTTCAAGAGCAGAAACAACTGAATCCAATGAGATTATTTTTCCATACCATGCTGTTCTAGCAAATTTTCTGTTCAGAGTAAGTGACTGTGGTGACTTTTTTTTTTTTTTGTATCTTCCAAAATTACATGTCCGTATGTGTCAGCAATGGCATGGATTCACATATTTATATGTATACATGTCCCACATGCATATATGTATGTGTGAATCAAGAGAGAAAAAACAGTTGCCAAGATAGACTCTTGTGTGTGAATAAGATGAAGATACATTTTATGCATGAGGTGGAGAATAATTGGACGTGTGTGTGTGTGTGTTGCCCACAGATACAATACTTCTTTATGGATTCATGTCATTTGTTTCATCATTCCCTGGTGGCTCAGAAGGTAAAGCATCTGCCTGCAATGCAGGAGACCTGGGTTCGATCCCTGTATTGGGAAGATCCCCTAGAGAAGAAAATGGCAACCCATTCTGGTACTCTTGCCTGGAAAATCCCATGAAGCCTGATAGGCTATAGTCCATGGGGTCACAAAGAGTCAGAGACAACTGAGCAACCTCAGTTTCACTTTTCCTTTCAAACATATTATAATTACCTTCAGTTCCTCCCAACTAAAGGACTTCTCAGTTGATTTTTATTTTGGTTATAGCAACAATGCTGTCATTGCTTTATAATGCATAGTTCATGTAGATGTGCTTGTATGTATGCATGACAAATTTTAGAAGTTAGATTTTGGAGTCAAATCATTTTAAACCCTGAGAAAGATGTTCAAAATAGCAAAAAGAAAAAAGCTTACACCAAAATTGCACTTTCAAAAGAGTGAATGTCTTTTTTTCCAATATGCTCATCAGAACTCTGGTTTTGATTGTTTATTACTGCTATTTTTAATGTATTATTTTTCCATAATGATCCTTAACTCCCGTGAAAAGAAAATGTGTAGCCGAGGCCAGGGTTGATGAATTGTCCAGGATTGCGTGTTCGCTCGTTTATGCAAACTTTCTGTTCTCTGTTGTTCTCTATTATGTTTGGTGAGCGTTTTATAGTTCCCTTCTGTGATTTTACACCATCCCATTATCTTTAAAAGAGGGTATTCTGAAACATGTATACTATCATATAAGAAATGAAGCGCCAGTCTATGTTCAATACAGGATACAGGATGTTTGGGGCTGGTGTATGGGATGATCCGGGGAGATGGTGTGGGGAGGGAGGTGGGAGGGGGCTTCGGCATTGGGAGATTGTGTACACCTGTGGCTGATTCATGTCAATGTATGGAAAAACCAATACAGTATTGTAAAATAGAATAAAGTATTAAAATTAAAAAAAAATAAAAGAGGGTATTCTTATGAGTTCCTTGTATCTTTGCAGCTTGGATTTGTATCCTCTCCCAATTCAGTATTTAAGAGCTTCGGCTTCTACAGTAATATAAAGCTGGTTTATAAATGTACTATTAAGAGATTTAGAATTAAATTTGAAGCCTGCCTTTAATAGGTATAGACTTTATGATGTGCATTTCTTTATAACTTCTATTCTAAATTTCCTTTTCTATTCTGCCTTTCCTTCACCTTAAAATAGGTACATATTTCTTTACAATGAAAAATATACTCAAGAAAGCTATATTCTTATAAATATTTGCATATTGATTCATATAAATACTTCAAGTGTACACATCCAAATATAGGTTTGTGTGTATATGTATACAACAATCTCAGTTTAGGATTCCAATGTGAGAAAATAGGAAAGTATGCAAAAAAATTTTAAATTATTTTGGAAAGAAATTAGATGAGAAGAATCACTGAATTAAAGATTTAATTATAAGTAACTTACATGAAATACTTTAGTAATCTATAAAGTTGTATACTAGTGTTAGTTTTACAATTTTCTTAATTTATAAAAGTGCATTTAATGTTTTTTGTTGTTGCTATTGCTAGCAAGATCAGTTTCTATCTTAATTTTGGCATTAGTAAAAGGTCATTTTCATTTTTCTAGTTTTTAAGAAAGGTACTGTACATCAAATTAGTCTAAAATTATTTTAAATAATTGGAAAAATTCTTAGCAAAGCAGTATCATGGGTAGATAAATGATTGGTTCTGACCCATATAAGACTGAAGAAATCAGGATAGTACCAATAAAACCCCCAGTAGCCAAGATTATTAGGGAGACGGTCGTATTGTAATTCAGTGCAAAAATGAAAATGTACCCCACTTTTCTAGAACTGATGAAGTGTCCAGCACTGCATATTAACTCATTTATGGAAACTTTCAAGCTTGTTATTTTTGCATAGTTAAACTATTAGAACAAGCATTTTCTACAGTCATTCTTTTAAGAGGATACAATGTGGATTCATATACACAATGAAGATTCAGATAGTACATTCTTTAATTTCAAGAATGAGATCTTGAATGGTAAGTGTGTCCTTTGATTTTTAATGCCTTGGGAATGAGGGCATATGATTTGAATGGTTTCATTTGTAGCCAAATCTTTGCAGGTAATTGGAGGTAATCTTGGTTCAATATTAACTCCATGAGAGTTTCCGCAAGTGGCTCAGTCTCCAGGAGCAAACGCTGACTCCTGAATGGGATAATGTGGGTATGAAGTGATAGCAGAGTGATTGTTCACAGTGCGTCTCTGCAGGGCTCCCCAACTCCCGGAGGCTTAGAGATGGGCAGTGAGATGTGTGAATCATGCTGGAATCTGATGCGACATCTTCCTGCAGGCAGGTACTGTAAAACTGAAACACGGGTCTGTTGCTGCCTTTGGCAGTGAGCACACAGCATTTTGTGAATGAGTTGAGCTTAAGGATCCACCCACGCTGGCTGTACTTTTATTAAGCAGCATGCCCTGCAGGAAGGGGTCACGCAGGAAAGAGACCAGAGGCTCTGGAGATCTGCAGTGTCTGAAATGCCAGAACCATGAGCACTTGGATCAGCGACAGGTCTCGGAGACCAATGGGAATCCCTCCCTAGAAAGTAAAGATGCTTGTGGCTTCCTTGAAGATCTAACTCTCCGAATGACTGTGGGTTTGTTTGTTCTTTTTTCTAATTAATTTTTATTGGAGTATAGTTACTTTAGAATGCTGCGCGGGTTTCTCGTGCTCAGGTTCTAAGTCATATGCGACTCTTTGAGCCCCCATGGACTGTGGCCAGCCGGGCTTCTCAGTCCGTGGAATCCTCCAGGCAAGAATACTTGAGTAGGTTGCCGTTCACTTCTCCAGGGGATCTTCCCGATCCAGGGATCAAACCCATGTCTCTTGCCTTAGCAGGTGGACTCTTTACCACTGAGTCACCAGGAAGGCCCTTGCGTTAGTTTCTGCTGTTCAGCAAAATGACTCAGCCACGCACACAGCTGTATCCCCTCCCTTTTGGTTTCCTTCCCAGTCAGAGCATTAAGTGTAGGTCCCCGTGCTATACAGGGTGTTCTTCTTAGCTATCTGTTTTCACAATAGGCAACAGAAGGCGATGGCACCCCACTCTAATACTCTTGCCTGGAAAATCCCGTGGACAGAGGAGCCTGGAAGGCTGCAGTCCATGGGGTTGCTGAGGGTCAGACACGACTGAGTAACTTCACTTTCACTTTTCACTTTCATGCATTGGAGAAGGAAATGGCAACCCACTCCAGTGTTCTTGCCTGGAGAATCCTAGGGACAGGGGAGCCTGGCGGACTGCCGTCTATGGGGTCGCACAGAGTCGGACACGACTGAAGTGACTTAGCAGCAGCAGTGCACATGCGTCAGTCTTAGCCTCCCAATTCCTTTCTTTCTGAATGACCAGTCTATGAGTGACGAGGCACACCTGAGATTAGTTTTTGCCTTGAATGCAGTGTGGTGGGATGGAAAGTGCACCAGCTTGGAAGCAGACATACTGGGCATGATATTGGCTCTGCTCCTCGATAACTAAGAGGCTTTGGGCTAATCCCTGTCCTCACTGCAAATGGGTCATCATACCATGTCTGGCTGTGTGTGTGTGTGTGCGAGAGAGAGAGAGAATTTGGGAGAAATTATATGGAAACTACCTAGAGGATTTGTTTAAGCAGGTTGGTAGATCAGCCTAAGAGCTGGCTCCCCATGAGAAGCTGCTTGAATTCTTGGCACGTTGTGTGGAACATGGGGTTGGCCTGCCCACTTTTGCATGTGAGCCAGAGACCTCATCAGCTTGGCCAGGAGTTGGGATACAAACCAGGTCCTCGCTCAGCACCACGGACACGACTCAGAGGCAGCCTCAGCAGTAATGTGTAAAATGTTAATAGTACAATATTTCTGTATGCTAAGGCTCATGAAAGAAAGAACTCCTTTGGGTAACTCTGGGTCCCTGAGAGACCAGGCAAACAAATACTGGAAGAATATGAAACAAACACAAAAAATTTTGATGCATAGTGACTTTACAATTCTGTGTTAGTGTAGTTTCTGCTGCACAGAGAAGTAAATCGGCTGCGTGTACACATACATTCCCTTCCCCTTGAAACTGTCTCCCACCCACCATCCAGGCAAGCTAATAATCTATTCAGAACATCTGTAGACATCCATGATAGGTATGTGAAAAAACTGTGATAAAATATACAGGGTCTGATAAAGGAAATCTTGAGAATTTTCATGTTACTTTCTTTTTGTGAATACGTTTTCAATTTTATAGATAATTTAATCATTTCCAGAAAAAAAATTGGTCAATTTGTGCACTGATGATTTTGGGGTTTTCAGAAATGTCTTACAATTTATTTATTTATTTGAAATTCACTTAGCTTTTTCCCTAGAACTAAACCCTCATAAATCAGTTACCTGACAGATTCTTTTTTTCGTCTATATTTTAGAACTAGTTCTTCCACTGGAGACCTGTTCCTTTGTTTGTTCGGGTTTGTTTAGTTGAGAGATCAGAGCTAGGTTTTGTTCTGCCTGTCTGTGTTTGCTGCTTCCTGGGAAAGTCCCTGGAAAGATTGTCCTGGAGAGAAGCTATCACGTGGATGTCTATGTCCTCAGCCTTCCTGCAGAATGTTGTATTGAATGAACTTGAGGGAAAAGTAGGGGGCTGGTGCTGCGGAGCAGTGACCCAGGGTGCTAGTGAAAGGCCGGGTGGGGACGGGAGAGGCCTGCTTCCTGCCCCTGCCCCAATCCCGGGCGTGTAGCTTGTTTAATAAACTAGGCTATTAACCTCTGTCAGCAGGAGAGGTGGGCAGCATTGGTACACACTAACACAGCCGGCCCCCGATGCAAGGTGGATCTAAAAAATACCCTGTTCAGATAAGAACTAGTTTTCTCCTGCAGTAAGAAGACACTTGGCTTGTGAAACCTTGAGCAGTCCCAAAAGCCAGTTTTCATTAGACAGTGATGCCTCGAAATCTTGTTCTCCCAGTTTCTGCTGCTTCTGTTCCTTATACAATTGAAGCAATACATTCACTTCAGTGGGACATGTTAGCTTTGTTCTTAAACCTTGTGACGGTAAACCTGTGGATGCTCTTGGTTTGATCCTGCATTCTAACAAGCTGCTCCATGCGATGTGGATTCAGGATGTTCTTTGTAATAGAGAAAAGATGGAGTGGTAGTTGGTGGTGTGGGGGGTTCAAGGCTGGAAGGTGACAATCCAGTCACTGGCTGTGAAATCTACATCTGGCACATTCTTGAATTTCAGGGTCTCACAATTTATATTGCTTGCATGATGAACCTTAGTCACTCAGCAGCCCTGGGCAGGGAGTCTGGCCAAGGGAAGGGTACCTGGCCTAGCTGAGCTGTCACGTGGTGGGACTTCTTTAGTCCCTGGCCGAGACTGCTCGAGGAGTGTGTCAAGNCTGCTCTTGCCTGGAATATCCCATGGATGGAGGAGCCTGGTGGGCTACAGTCCATGGGGTTGCAAAGAGTCGGACACGACTGAATGACTTGACTTTCTTTTCTTTCAGCAGTAGGCACACTAGGACCACTCTTCAAAGGCTCTGGAATGGCACTCTTCAAAGGCTTTGGAATAGCACTTGAAATTAATTATTCCTGTTAGTAACATGAACACTAACATCTCCAAAAAGTGCAGAGATAGGAGAAAAGTAGTGACTTTCTAAAAGTTCAACTAAGTCAATCAGATGTTGGGTCAGAGCAGGAAGATCTGAATGGCCGCACAGTTTTGTACGAATGTGTTTTTTCCACAGAAAGCATTTCATAGACTTCACCGAGGTCTCAGTTGTTTCATAATTATCATAAAGATCATAAAGGTTGATAATACTAGCTCTTCTACCCCGAGGCATCAAATTTTCCTTAGCCTGATCGCTGCTGCTTATCTTCTACTTCCGTTGTTTTGTTTCTGATACCAGGGTACAGTTGGGCTTCATAAATGGGCCTTGAATTCTGAGGTGGACTAGGGCTGTCCTGTCAGCGTGGATGATCTGGTTCCTATGAACTGTAGTCTGTTAATTTGGCATTTTGATTTTATATGTTCTGTGAACTTAATTAATATGTTTGCCCCCAGAGATGAATTTGTTCTCTGTGTACTACAAAATCTAGTTTCTGATTCAGTAAGAGTGGACAGCGGTGATCCACCAAGATCATAAATTCTACTGTGGGGCCTATTTAGTGATATTAAGTTAGTCGTTTTCCTTGGTGAGACACCAGTACACACACACAGTATATGCAGTCACACTCTTTATATCATCATGTACAATTTATCTTCAGACATCATCCTAAGAAATCATTTTATTTGAAGTATTCAGTACTGTTCAAATAGTTTTAGTCATATGTGTATTGACCTAAGGGGACATTCATGACACACATTCCTACAAGAAAGTGGAAAAAATGCAGTATGATCCAATTTTATTGAAAATAACTTTTAAATGTACTTGTATATGTATGTATGCACACGTATGTGCATATACGTATCCATCATCCATATATTTGTATAGCATACGCCCCTATGAGTACCCAGAAAAGTACAGGAAGATACCTGAACTGTTCATGTGTGTGTGAGTGATTGAAATGCTTAAGAAGATAGATAGCTTAGTTTTTCTCTATATTATTGAGTTATGTAGCTTGTTGCAATGGATATTTTAAAAACTCAAGTAATGAACATCATAAAGGGGGAAAAATGTAGATTATGCTAGAAATGGATATTCTTAAATGAATCTCTGGGTCTTACATGGAAATAAAATAAAAAGTGGGGCCAGGTAATTTTAAGTCGTCCAGTATCATTTTCAGATGGCTGAGTTCATGGGTTCTAAGGCCAGCACTGGCACAGAAATAGTGGTCTGTCTAAAAGGGACTTAATAAAAGGTAAATTCATTCCATAGAAAAGACATCCTCAACATTGTTGTTCAATAACAAAGGAAGGATTGGTCAATACTTTACCTCCCACAGTGTAATTATACTTGTGTTTCTTAAGATTTGTCTTCATGATGATACTTCAAGTTTTACCCTTCGTACCCACTCATCTCTCAAGAATTTTCTTTTTTGTGTGTGGATCTTTTACAATGATACCCTGTGTCATAGACAAGTTGCTCCAAATTAATATGCATATGTGACTGGCAATAAGTAATCTCAGATACTGTGGGAGAAAAGTGATCATTATTTAGATGAGATAAAGCATGTTCAGGGTGGTTTGGCTATAGTAAATAACCATTATTTAAAATGAAGCTTAAAAGCAAAAATAATGAGATTGGATGATTTTTTTTTTTCTTAAAATTCTCTTTTTTGGCTGTCGTTGGTCCTTAATGAGCCACTCAATTTGCTAAAAATTAGATAACCTCTCTAAACACCCTCAGGTCTTGGCTTCCTACCATTCTGTTACTAGAAATGGGAAGGTTGGCAAAATTAACTTCTTAAATGTTTACATGTGGGTGGTGCAAAAATTCTGAGTGTGGGTTCAAGCCAGTATCTCAATCACTGAGTATGACCATTGGATAAATTACCTAAGCCCTTACTGTATCACATCCCTCACTTGTAAAATTGAAAAGTTCCAACCTTGGAATTGTTACGAGATCTAGAGAAGATGAGGTCTTTATACCACATAGCTCTGTCCTTGGTATACAAAACTTCTAATTTCTTCTTCCAGTTCTGCAATACTTGCAGAGAGAATGACCTCAGTAAATGTAGTGGGTGGTTATTTCTTCTAAATTGGGAATTATATAATCTTCTTCAGTGCTTATGACTGTCTCATTTTGTGCTCTTTTCCACTGTGCTGTCTTATTCATGGGACACTTTTGTCTACCTCTATCCCAACTTCTCTGTGCATTCAGCTTCTCTGTATCTTCAGCTTAAAAAAAAAATAGTCAAAGATTAAAAAGTAAGTAGAATCTTTCAAGTGAAAGTGCAAAACACAGATTCATCCCTGGTGTAGTGGTGTGTGGCTCTTTCTGTTTTTAGGACTAGCTGGCAAGTTGTACATTGTGTAACTTTTTTTTTTTTTTCTTAACTCAAGTAAGTAGGCATTTTTGCTCTTGCTTTGTGGTTGATTTGTTTAGTCTTTAGTCTACAGTAAGAAGAATATGTTAATACAAAGAGGTCTCTGAGGAAAGGTAAAGTTACATTTTTCTTCTAGCTTCTGGTTATAGGAGGAGATAACTAAGAATGAGATTTATTTGAACTATAAAAAGAAAAGCACACAACCATCCATGGGCTGAAATCAAGAAAGATCCAAGAATGCTAGAAATGCACATTATAAATTAGGACAAAAATATACTACAATTTGATTAATCAAAATTAGTTTTAGG
>SJYW01008570.1:70842-81082 GCA_006410735.1 Raphicerus campestris
CTGAGGAAAGGTAAAGTTACATTTTTCTTCTAGCTTCTGGTTATAGGAGGAGATAACTAAGAATGAGATTTATTTGAACTATAAAAAGAAAAGCACACAACCATCCATGGGCTGAAATCAAGAAAGATCCAAGAATGCTAGAAATGCACATTATAAATTAGGACAAAAATATACTACAATTTGATTAATCAAAATTAGTTTTAGGGAAGGAGCCCTGCCTCTCCTCTTCAGGTCCTTTTGTGAGAGAAATGGAAATTATATGAACTATTAGTCGGCCTGTAGCCCTGCACAAAAGTTAAGCTTTAAGCAGATGCTTCACTCTCTGATACACAGTGGAATTAATCCCAAATGTCCTCTCAAATGACAGAAATAGAAATAGTTGTTTAGCTGCAAAGTTTTCAACTTAGTCTACAGGAGATTCAGAGTTCATTTCCGACTTTCCACTTACCATGTAAATTTGTTATTGTTTCTGAGACTCTTCTAGCTACGGTTAGTGGGTCACTGAATATCAAACATCTGTAGTGCAAAGTCTAAGCACATTTTTCAAAGAATGTGTTCATTTTAAAAATCTCCAACCTTACCGGCAATTTCTTTCCTCTTTTTAAAGTTGTTTTCTTTAAGTGTAGGCAGAAAGTATAATTTTCTGTTTGGCCAAAAAGTCCAGTTAGCTAACTTTTGGCCAACTGAATATAATCTCTTCTGAATTATATATATATGATATTGACCTGTATAGGATTCATATTCTGAGGTGTAACTTGTCTGTGACCCAAAATATTATTGCAAAAGATCAAGAAAAAAGAGAAAAGTCTTGGAAGATGAGTGAGTAAAAAGGGTAAAACTTGAATTATCATCATGAAGTCAAATCAATCATGGATTTATTGTTAGTTTCAACAAAATAAGCCATAGATTTTATTGAACAACTTGAAAGAGCATCATATAAAATTATACTATGTGTTTGTGCATGTTCTATAATCAGTCATTTCTTACAATTTTAATTGTTTATTTTACTCCTTTGTGCAACTGGACATGGAACAGCAGACTGGTTCCAAAAAGGAAAAGGAGTAAGGTTAAGGCTGTATATTGTCACCCTACTTATTTAACTTATATGTAGAGTACATCATGTGAAATACCAGGCTGAATGAAGCACAAGCTGGAATCAAGATTGCTGGGAGAAATGTCAATAACCTCAGATATGCACATGATACCACCTTTATGGCAGAAAACAAAGAGGAACTAGAGAGCCTCTTGATGAAAGTGAAAGAGGAGAATGAAAAAAAAAAGTTGGCTAAAACTCAGCATTCAGAAAACTAAGGTCATGGCATCTAGTCCCATCACTTCATAGCAAATAAATGGGGAAACAATGGAAACAGTGATGGACTTATTTTTTTGGACTGAAAAATCACTGCAGTTGGTGATTGCAGCCATGAAATTAAAAGACACTTACTCCTTGGAAGGAAAGTTATGATGAACCTAGACAGCATATTAAAAAGCAGAGACGTTGCCGACAAAGGTCCATCTAGTCAAAGCTATCATTTTTCCAGTAGTCATAAATGGATGTGAGAGTTGGACTGTAAGGAAATCTGAGTGCAGAAGAATTGATGCTTTTGAACTGTGGCATTGGAGAAGACTCTTGAGAGTCCCTTGGACCACAAGGAGATCCAACCAGTCCATCCTAAAGGAGATCAGTCCTGGGTGTTCATTGGCAGGACTGATGCTGAAGCTAAAACTCTAGTACTTTGGCCACCTGATACAAAGAGATGACTCATTTGAAAAGACCCTAATGCTGGGAAAGATTGAAGGCTGGAGGAGAAGGGGATGACAGAGGATGAGATGGTTGGATGGCATCATCGACTCAGTGGACATGAGTTTGAGTAAGCTCCGAGAGTTGGTGATGGGCAGGGAAGCCTGGCGTGCTGTGTCCATGGGGTTGCAAAGAGTTGGACACAACTGAGCAACTGAACTGAACTGTGCTACTCAGAGTAATGTAAGAAGTGAAGTGAAGTGAAAGTTGCTCAGTCGTGTCCAACTCTTTGCAACCCCATGGACTATATAGTCCATGGATTTCTCCAGGCCAGAATACGGGAGTGGGTAGCCTTTCCCTTCTCCACAGAGTAATGTAAATACTCTGATGCTGGGAGGGATTGAGGGCAGGAGGAGAAGGGGACGACAGAGGATGAAATGGCTGGATGGCATCACTGACTCGATGGNTCCCTTCTCCACAGAGTAATGTAAATACTCTGATGCTGGGAGGGATTGAGGGCAGGAGGAGAAGGAGACGACAGAGGATGAAATGGCTGGATGGCATCACTGACTCGATGACCGTGAGTCTGAGTGAACTCTGGGAGTTGGTGATGAACAGGGAGGCCTGGCGTGCTGTGATTCATGGGGTCGCAAACAGTTGGACACGACTGAGTGACTGAACTGAACTGAAATACAAAATGCTTTTGATTATATCCAAGTATTAACCAAAAGAATAAGATACAGAAATGAAAGTGAACATTCAAGTAATGAAAGGCACTATTTTTTCATTTATTTGTATTCTCCATTGTATTTTCATTTATTTGTATTTGAGTTGTTTTTTTAAATAAAACGTCATAGTGGAGACTGTGGGCTGCAAACACTTCCCCTTGTGACAGCAGAGGGTGAAATGCCCTTTCTAGTCACTGTCTGTATGTTCTACTTTCTTCCTTGCAGACATCCTTGACATTGGTTCTTTCAAAATATGACCTTATATTTCTTTCTTATCCTCAGGAGTTAAAAAATAAAACAAAAAAACACTATTTAACAAAAGTAGACTAGCCTGGGGCATGTCGATTTGCAACGAGTTTATTTGTATATCTCCTGTTAAGATGCAGTAGTCATTTTAATCATATATCTTCTAAGTGTTAATTTTGTTTTTCCAAGCGTACATCCACTTTTCTTAAAATATGCTTTTAAATATTAAGATAATGGAATGGAAAGCCACATTTGGGAAGGAGAGGAAGGTGGGTGAGTGGACATCTGGTGTGTGGGGGACATCTGAGTTTGCTCCTGCAGTTCTGCTTGAGTGTGGGAGGGTAACAAATGGGAGATTTTGTGCAGGAATATGATGGAACACATTTTAGATCTGGATGTGTTATCCATCTCAACAAATAAAATTGGGGTTTCAGCATTCTGCATCTTTTTTTTTAAGACTTTCACACTTGCTCAAAATCTTCCCATATGCCACAATTCTGACATGTGTATCAAAATTTATATATTTACTTTTTTGGGGGAAGGAAAACTCAGATGCATGAATCACAAGAGTAACTATGGGTTTTTATCTTAGCATAGTGAGAGCAAAGTATTTTTTTTAATTTAAGTTCACTAAGTCAAAGGAACTAGTTACTGTGTGGTTATAATTAATGCTTATACATTTAGACTGAGGTCTTAGAAAATCGAGGTATCATTTCACTTATAAACTACTGTATGAAATAAATACTGGAAGACTTCTTGATGCCGGGAAAGCTTGAAGGCAAAAGGAGAAGGGAGTAGCAAAGGGTGTGATGGTTAGATAACATCACCGACTCAGTGGCCATGAATTTGAGACAACTCCAGGAGATAGTGGAGGACAGGGGAGCCTGGTGAGCTGTAGAGCATGAGGTCGCAAACAGTCAGACACGGCTTAGTGATTCAACAACAGGAACAATGAAATAGATACAATTTTCACTCTCTATTTAAACAATAATGAGATACAATGTTACAATGAAATATATTATAACATTTATAATATTCTTCAGGTGGTATATTAGCCACATTTATTTAAAAGTTCTTTCAACAAACTCCATATAAAGTGCCATGTAGCCTATTAAACCTTAGAGTCATATTAATGGTTTATAATAAAAAATACTTTATTGTATCTTAATTTTCATTTAATCCTTAACACTTTATGAGTGAAGCCCTTTATTCCTATAGAGATACAGCAATTTTCCAAGTTTTGACCTCTAGAGGCAGAGAAGAGCTGGGATTAGGTGTGGTCCCTCTAAAGAGAACTGGCCAACTTTTTCTGTCAAAGGCCAGATAGTAGATATTTGTGGCTTCACAGTTTGATCTGTGCCCAACCATTCAGTTTTCCTGATACAATGTGAGGGTGATTATCACCCTCTATGGCTTGGTAAGTTTAATAAATAAAACTTTATTAACAAAGATAGGCAGCCACTGTGTAGGACCCTGATCCTACAGTCAGACTTCTTTCCTATCCTTGGGAAGTCAGCCTTTCTCTTCCTGAGTCAGTTTTGCTTCTTGTATAACCCATTTTCTCAGTGCCTAGTCAAAAACATAAGTGGACTCTGCAGAAGGCTGACAATCGATGGATGGAAGCAGTGAGACGACTTTGTTCGTCACCTGAGTCCAGCACCGGGTGACTCAGGAGTGTCAGTGAATTCGGTCATTGTTGAGCTGGAAGTCTGCACTGTCTGTTGTTTGCACACAGAGCTGGTTTACAAGGATTACTTTTGTACCTTTGTGTGTAAGACACCGCAGTAATAGTGTCTGCAATTCCCGCAGTGTGAGGTCCCAGCTTTCCAGGATTCCTTATTGTGTGTGTTTTGTACTCAGAAGCTCCTGTGTTGACAGGCTTCATGCTTTGATTTCAACCCCAAAGGTCTTCCTTAAACGTCTTAGTGTAAAAAGTAATATCAGCCATTTCAAGTCCCTACTTCCATGTTATCCATGCCCAGAGAAATTAATAGGAAATTTATTAGAGGTGGCTGCTGATACACAATTTTCATGTTGCTGGGAAAATTTTTCTTTTTCATTTCAGAAAAAATTTTCTTAGAACATGCATTGTCACACATACATTTCCTTAAACTTTGATGTTTTAAATGTGGCAAGTTAACCAGTGGAGGCCTGATGGTAACTAGTCTGTGTCATCTCTCATCGTGCCCTCCAAGGAAAAGCATGTGATGTGTGTCCCAGTACCCTGGGAAGGTGGGGACACTTGATGGTGCAAATAGGCGCCAGTGAGAACATCTGACTCAGCACAGCTAAATTGTGATACAGGCACCGCTCTGCTCACTGCCATCTGACAGCTGTTTGGTTCCTCTGTGAAGTGAATTAGTGCTGTCATTTTACTAATAGACCAAAAATAAAATCGCTGGCATTGTCTCCAGCCGCCAGTTCCCACAGAAGCCGGTCGAGATGAATTGCCCTCTGCCTGGCCACAGCCATGCCTGTTATGGAACAGGCCAGCAGAACATGAAGCATGATTCAGAATGCTGATGGAGGACAGCGGAGTGCTTCTCCAAGGGCGCTGCCCAGGGGGCCCCAAAATAACCCCAGACATTTCTGAACTCCAGGGTGTCTGCCTTTTCAGGTGAGTCTCTAGACACTGACCCTTCCAGCCTGGAGCCTTCATGTGTGATCATGCACCAAACTGAACTCAGAGACATCTGAAGCTTTTTTTATGTGTCTGATCTTGTGCAAGCTCTAAGCATGATTTTGTGAGAAACAAGAGAGATGCGTCCTGCCATGTGGAGCTTCCCAATGAGAAGGGTTGTGTGTCTTGCATGGTGATCATGCGATGCCCTGCGGAGCTATGTCTGTGTGCTTCTTTTTGATCATCATCATCAACAACGGCAACAACAACAAAACCCTGATGTTTTGTGTCATGTTATTATGTATTCAGGGGCATGGTTTCATGCTGTTTATATTACACTTATTCACTTAGCTGCTAGATGTTCTACATGATCTCAACTTTTTTAAACCACCCAATACGTTACAGAGAGTAGATAAACTGGTATCCCAAGGACCCTATCCTCATGAGATCCTCATGAGAAGCTGAAGCTAAGCACTATAGTAGTTGTGCTCATACCACTAGCGGGTGGCTGGAGCCAGAATTGACACAGAGNGGCCAGAATTGACACAGTTTATACTCTTAGACTATGGAGAAGCAAGAAACTATTGTGGGAAGCTAGGTGGCAGTTCCTTCAGTCTATTAAGATAGTATCACTTTCCTTTTCACTTGTCTTCTCCAAGCTATGCATTCCCAGTCCATGCAAAACCATCAGTTTGAGGGACTAAAAGACCAAAACCCTCCTTTGAGTAAGGCACCTTGTGTTGCATTGTCTTATCTGAAGTGGGGGTGCCTTCCAGATATTAGCTGTTGGCTGGGGAGTGCAGAGACCTAAGGTGCTTTTTCTGAGGAACATCTTTCTACCAGGGCAGCGCTGATGAGAGAGGCGGTGCCGTCTATGCTTACATTGTGTGGGCTCTGCAATGGGTCACCTCCAGTCCTAATACTGTTTATCACTGTTCAACCTCCAATGTTACTACTCTGTCTTTTTTGCATAAATTATTTAACCCCTTGTTGCCTCAGCTTCCACATTTTAAAGCCAGAATGATAACAACACAATGAATGCCATCATACGCTACTTAGAAGAATGAGTGAGTTTAGTGTACACTGCTTAGAGGCATGTCTCACACACAGTCAGTGCCACTGTTTCTGTTACTAGATTCTTGTTTAGTCACAGAAGGTTTCTTAGTTTAAGTCCTGCTTTTAGTTAATTAGCTGGGCACTGGGTTGTGTCCAGCTCTTTGCAATTCCATGGACTGTTGCCTGCCAAGCGCCTGTCTATGGATTTCTGCTTAGGACTCTTCAAGTTTAATTTCTTTTTAATAGCATTAACCAAAATAATATTAAACATATCCAAATAAAATTTAAACATGAATATTATCATATAAATATATATTAGTACTACAGAGACAATGTAAATACACATAAATAGTATAATATAAATATTAATTATGTATTTAATATAAGTTCATAACTTACTACTAGCCAAAACTCAATTGGGTTTTTCAATTTTTATATTTAATGATAGTAAATATTATCTTTAGAAATGTACTTTTCCTGCTTCCACTTACCCCACCTCCCCCATCTTTGTATTAATATTTATCATTAAATACATGTCTATAAGCCAGAGCAATTTTTACATAAATCCTTTCCATGCAAAAATTGCATGTGGGGTTTTGATAAATGTTAGATAAAAAATGAAATGATTGGAAAATGCAAGATGAAATGAAGGTAAATAAGTTTCTTGAGAAGATGTTAAAACCAGAGTGAAAGCTGCTTCTTCAGCAGCACCTTTAATATCCCCGAGATCACGTGAGTTTTACAAAAGGGTTTTGTGAGCTGTGTTTGCAAAGCTTGATGGGACTGCAGAAATTAATTTTCATGGAGGACCTCATTAAGTTAGGGTCCCTGGAATACCACTTTAAGAAAAAAAAAAGCTCTCTCCTCCTGTTCTCTTCCCCAGCTTCCTGTGTCCATCCGCAGCAGGACGCATGCCCCGTTCTCCAGGGATGCACGTGTCCTGTCTGGGCACACTCTGATAAATGTAGTCAAGGTCACAATGGCCTTGGTCCAGAAGACGGGCTGTCTTAGGGCTGGTCTGCCTGGTCCCACTGGTCTACACACTGAGGCTGTTACTGGAGAAAATGCCTCCCATCCGCATAGGAAGACAAAAGAAATAGAGATGTTTCCACCTTCAAAAGACCTTTTAGAAAGAGTATCTTCATCACTGCATTTACTGAATGGTTATTTTAGGGGTTAGAATAAGTGGTTTTGGAGCATAGCTTTTGGGTGTTACCACATAATAATGGGTCAGCTTCCCTGATAGTTCAGCTGGTAAAGAATCTGCCTGCAATGCAGGAGACCCTGGTTCAATTCCTGGATCGGGAAGATCCACTGNTAGAAATGTAGCTTCCACATCTGCCACTTCACTGAGCCACAGGGCACACAACTGTCTCCTTACCCTGCTCCTTTTTGATTCCCTTCAGGTACAGTGCAGGGCTAGAGAGAACACGGGAGTTATAGCAGGGCACCGATGCCCTTCACTGTCACAACATATACGTGAACAGTGTTTTCCTAAATGACTAGATACACAAAAGATCCACACTANCAGTGCAGGGCTAGAGAGAACACGGGAGTTATAGCAGGGCACCGATGCCCTTCACTGTCACAACATACACGTGAACAGTGTTTTCCTAAATGACTAGATACACAAAAGATCCACACTAATCTCTGAGAATCACTCAGATTATAGAAATGAAAGGGAAAACAAACACGAAGGCCACTCTGGGCTCAGGTAAGCTGAAACCCTTCATGGAGGAAATGGGTATTTTCTTGGAGAGCAAAAAAAAAAAGAGAGGTCTAGCCAGCTGGCACAACCAGGGTGGGAATGATCACCGTGACTCTCAGAAAGAATGGGCTGCTCCCCCCGAGTGACCCAGGCTCAGGGGGTAAATGAGAAGAAACACCAAAGACATAAAGGGGAACACACGAAAAGGGTCATGAAACAAGGCAAGGAGAGGTGCTTTGTAACCTGATGACTTTACAGATCTAGGTGACAAAGGCAGTTTTTAGTAGAAACAAATCTCTCAACAACTGTCGAGGACGGGACAAGAATGAGCAGGAAAGACTTTAAGGGGCCAGGCTTGCCAGGTGGGAATGTGGGGAAGTGGTCAGCCTCGGAACACCAGGAGATGAGGGCGGAAGAGAGAGAGGGAAGGCTGGGAGAGCAGTGATGAAACGGAGAAGAGGACAGTGGGGCCCGACTCAGAGTCTGCTGCACACAGGAAAAGAGTGGTGGCCATTTTCAGGCATGTTCACTGGTAAGCGGGACCTAGGGCTCATGTGAATACCCATAAAACTATGACTGTACTAAAAATACAGTTATCCAATATTAACGTCAAATAATAAAGAGGAGTCAGTTTTCAAGTAAAAGTTCATGAGGCAGATAGTTCAGATGGTCTCTTGAACATCCAGCACATGCCATTTTTACCAAATGATCTGAGCTAGACACGGCCAGCACCATCCCTCCACAAGCATCCTCCTCACTAGTCGGTGGTAAGGACGACCAAAAGCTTCATCATTCAAACCGAAACACTTCTGAAAGGGAAAGGGGGGAAGTCACTTTAATTATTTTTAATTACAAGGGCCTCAAGCATATACTGTCCTGGGGGAACCAGATACACCATGACCTCATATGAGGCTCCATGATCCAGCCCTCAGAGGCTCCTCGGTGGGAGAGCCATCACACCATTAGGAAATCTTTCATCCCAAAGCAGCTTAGCCAGTGCCTGAGGGGCACTCGTTCTCCAACTGGCAGCTTTCCAGGAAAGGAAACCCAGGCCTCCAGTTGAGAGTGAACAGAAGAGCAGCAGTGGGACTGGACAGGTAGGAGGTCAGGGAGGGGGCAGGGAGGTCAGGGAGGGGGCAGGGAAGATGTGTATAAGAGACAGATGAGAACTCTGTGCTGTCTTTCCCATTTTCTGTAAATCTAAAATTGCTCCAGAAACTAAAAGTTTATTAAAAAAAAAAATTCAGAACTACTGCAGGGCCTGCTCCCTTCTATCAAGTATTATCACTTAATTTCATCTTATTTAATTTTCCCATATGCAAGAGTGATTCATGAACATAGCCAAGACTTCTTTCCTAAAAATATTATGGAACCATGATAGTTTAATAAAATATTTCATTTTAATTAAATTAGAAAGGAAAAACTTCTACCGTCTTCTTTCCCCTCCAGGGAGGGAACATTGTGTCATCTTATTAGCAGGATTTCCCGAGGGCTTTTTCCTCTTTGATGAATCTGCTGTAGTCACAGAACTTTTGAAGACAGGATGGCCAAAGGATATTGCTTTTATATATCCACACAGATACTCTTCCCCTAAGTCAGAAGCTATTAATGGAGGATTAGGAAGGAAACCCTCACTTCCTATGTTTATTGGGAAGATTTTGGTGTCTTCTCTAAATAGACTTGATAAATACCATGAAGCAAAAAGCTGACATATAACGATGAAAATGTAAAGAAACGTTCTCAGTAAAAGGATATGACCAAACTGAACTGAGACATTAATAACACAATCATCATCATGTTACATACAATAGAAATGTAGCTTCCACATCTGCCACTTCACTGAGCCACAGGGCACACAACTGTCTCCTTACCCTGCTCCTTTTTGATTCCCTTCAGGTACAGTGCAGGGCTAGAGAGAACACGGGAGTTATAGCAGGGCACCGATGCCCTTCACTGTCACAACATATACGTGAACAGTGTTTTCCTAAATGACTAGATACACAAAAGATCCACACTAATCTCTGAGAATCACTCAGATTATAGAAATGAAAGGGAAAACAAACACGAAGGCCACTCTGGGCTCAGGTAAGCTGAAACCCTTCATGGAGGAAATGGGTATTTTCTTGGAGAGCAAAAAAAAA
>SJYW01008570.1:81387-107914 GCA_006410735.1 Raphicerus campestris
GAAGGTCCCCCTGAGAAGGGAATGAAAACCCATTCCAGTATTCTTGCCTGGAGAATCCCACGGACAGAGGAGCCTGATGGGCTTTAGTCCATGGGGTCACAAAGAGCTGGACATGACTGAGCGACTAAGCACACAGCAGCAGGGCTGAAATAGGGAAGGTATTAGAGAGAGGCCTTTCTGTTGGGTAGTTTTGGGGAAGAGAGAAAGATAAACAAGGCTTGGAGAAGATATTCAGCCAGGTAGAGAGAAGAGTGATTGAGCAAAATAATTTTTACAGAAAATTCTGTCTGGCACAGTGTGGGGCAACATGCCCCAAAGAGGAGAGGGTTTGGTTTACTCTCCCACGCCCTTCCCTAATTGAACTCTTACACTCCAAGTTAAGACTGAGTGGGCCTGTCACAGCAGCAATGTAACTGGGAAAGAATGGTGATGGACTGTCTGGCCGGGGTAGGCCTTGAGGACATGGACGAGATTCAGAAAGTTCCAAAGTCCTTGCAAAGCCAGGGTGATGCTGAGCCAGCAATGGCATGCCCGTGGATTGCAACCAAGATTAGAAAGAGGAGAACTGGGGTCTGGCCTGTTTCCCAAAGCAGATAACAGCAGTGGGTGCCAGCCAAGAGCCTGAGGAACAAGGAAGGGGAGGAGGAATTGTGTCACAGCCGCAGGGTTTCCCAGCCACAGGGACACAGACGACTCCCTGCAGCTACTCTGGAGTCCCCAGTTACACTAACTCGACAAGACCTATTGGTCTAAGCTGGAAGTTTAGGCTGAATGAGAACTGAGCCCTCTGTCACCTGTACCCAGATCTTCCGTCAGAAACAACATAACCTGAGGAAATTTCTTCTAACAACTGAGCACAAAGAGACCTTTATAAATGACTGAAGGGGACAAAAATTTTTCTAACTGCTGGTAGGGACATGAAGAACATGAGTAGAATTTTGTGCTTAACAGTGTAATTGCATTCTTCATGTGAATCAAAGGACAGAGGGTAAACTTTTTTCCTATAGTATTATATATGGACATTTTTTAAAGTTAAAATTTAAAAAAACTATAATGACTAAGGAAAATAAACAGAAAAAGATCATAGACATTCTTTTTTTAATTGAAATAAATGGTAATAAACTATCTTCATTGGATAAAAGAAAAATATCAACTACTTCATTTATAAGAGACACAACAGAAAGACAATGAAATAAAATAAACACACCAACTAAAAGTAAGTTGGTTTAGCAATGTTATAATATGACATTGAATTTAAGACAAAATGCATTAACAAAGATATATAGATTGCATATAATGGTAAAAGTCAATATCTCAAAATGATATAACATTTGTAAACCTCAATTTCCCTAACAAAAACAAAGCTTTGTAAAGAACTCCAAATCTGTTGTTTAAAGGAAAAAAATCCATTATAAATATCACCAAAGAATAAGGCATGGATCAGGAAACCTGACTAGTAAAAATTATGATTAACTTCACCAGACTCAGGAAATGCAAAGTAAAAAGCAATGAGATATCATTTAATTGACATCAAATTGGCAAACATTGAATATCTAAAAAGATGAGATGCCAAATGTTTAGGAGACTGTAGAAGTGGTAACTCCAAACTGCTGATAAAAGTATAAATTAGTATAGTAATTCTGAAAAGCAAATTGGTGCTATCAAAGTTAAAAATGTTCATAACTTAACCAGTTATTCATTCATTCACAAGACATGCCCAAGACTGTTCATTCTTGAATTGTCTATCATAGTGGAAAACTGGAAGCAACCCACGTGTCAGTCAAGGTTGTAGATACATATTATCACATTCATTTAGATGTTATACTTCAGGGATATTAGTTATGTAGCTTTCAATTTTCAGTAGATTAAAAAAAATTTAAATGTCAGAATAATGTATCTGTGGCTACTTTTTTGCAAATATATTATGGTTTTCTGAGTAAAATTATAGCACTCGGGGTGTTTTTATACCTAATTAATGGTAGAGATGTAAACTCAGTCCTTACTGTTTTAGGGAAAGAAAGATAGAATTAGGTTTTGCAGAGGGAATGTGGAGTACCTTGACTTGTATTGTTTTATTTCTTAAAAAACAAGAAAATGAGTGCTCTTTTAGTAAAATGTTAACGGTATAAATTTCTTCCACTGGGTATGTGAGTGAGATCCTTTGCGTCTTTTTTGTTAAATTTATAAGGAGACTGTTCAAATGATGTTTTCCTTGTTTTCTTCAGAGCATTCTACTATCTCTCTTAATTCTGGGACATTTAAAAAGTATTTTTAAGTGAAGTATAGTTATTTACAATATAACTATTTGTGTTATTTTCAGGTATACAGCACAGTGGTAGCCTAGAAATAAACACAAACACACCTGTGGGCACCTAATCTATGGCAAAGGAGGCAAAAATATATTAATGCAATGGGGAAAAATAGTCTCCTCAATTAGTGATGCTGCAAAAACTGAACAGATACATGTAAAAGAATGAAATTTGAACACTCCCTAACACCAAACACAAAACTAAACTCAAAATGGATCAAACATCTAAATGTAAGACCAGGAGCCTGTCACTGTCAAATGCTTCTCCATGATAAGAGGATGGGAAGTTTAAGCAATGGAGGATGATAGGATGTAAAATATAAGATCTTTTTTTTTTTTAAATTCCTGGCATTCTGTGTTCTCCCTTTATGCTCAATAGATGGTACGGATTCAAGTATAGATTGCGTCCAGCAGAAATAGTTAACTCTATAGACTCATGGTTGCCAGGGAGGAGGGAAGGATTGAGAGCTGGAGGTTCGCAGATGCAAACTATTATGCACAGGATGGATAATAACAAGGTCCTGTTGTACAGCACAGGGGGCTATCGTCAACGTCTTGTGACAAACTATAATGGAGAAGAATATTAAAAATAAAGTATATATGCATAACTGAGTCAGTTCATTATATAGCAGAAATTCAGTCAGTTCAGTTCAGTCATTCAGTCACGTCTGACTCTTTGCGACCCCATGAATCGCAGCACACCAGGTGTCCCTGTCCATCACCAACTCCTCAGACTCATGTCCATCGAGTTGGTGATGCCATCAAGCCATCTCACCCTCTGTCGTCCCATTCTCCTGCCCCCAATCCCTCCCAGCATCAGGGTCTTTTCCAATGAGTCAGCTCTTTGCATGAAGTGCCCAAAGTATTGGAGCTTCAGCTTCAGCATCAGTCCTTCCAAAGAAATTCCAGGGCTGATCTCCTTCAGAATGGACTGGTTGGATATCCTTGCAGTCCAAGGGACTCTCAAGAGTCTTCTCCAACACCACAGTTCAAAAGCATCAATTCTTTGGTCCTCAGCTTTATTCACAGTCCAACTCTCACATCCATACATGACCACAAGAAAAACCATAGCCTTGACTAGAATGACCTTTGTTGGTAAAGTAATATCTCTGCTTTTCAATATGCTGTCTAGGTTGGTCATAACTTTACTTCCAAGGAGTAAGCCTCTTTAAATTTCATGGCTGCGATCACCATCTGCAGTGATTTTGGAGACCAAAAAAATAAAGTCTAACACTTTTCCACTGTTTCCCCATCTATTTCCCATAAAGTGATGGGACCAGATGCAGAAATTAGCACAACATAAATCAACAATACTTAAATAAATAGTTCATTCCCTTCAAAAAATAATGGGACCATTAATGGCAGTTGATTTGTACCTTAGATTAAGAGAAAAAATATGGAAAATAAACAAATTTTGGTATTTATTACTCTGCATGGGTTTTTGCAGGACTGAGCCCCATGAACTGGATAATGGAGAAGGGAAAGAAGTGAAAGTCTCTCAGTCGTGTCCGACTCTGAGACTCCATGGACGGTAGCCCACCAGGCTCCTATATCCAGGGGATTCTCCAGGCAAGAATACTGGAGTGGGTTGCCATTCCCTTCTCCAGGGATCTTCCCAACCCAGAGATTGAACCTGGGTCTCCTGAACTGCAGGCAGGCTCTTTACCATCTGAGTCACCAGGGCAGCCCGTAAGGGATAAGGGAGAAAGGCAGATATGAAATCGTACCGTCGCAGCAACGGGTCTGCTTCCTCGGGCTGGCTAACCTGTGCCCTGTCATATTCCCTGACAAGGAGCACAGACTTCTTATGGGGCCTGGGATTAGATGTGCTGAGCTGGCATTGCATTTTCAAAATGGTAATGGCTTTAAAGGAGCTTACCTGGGCTGAAGAAAGAGACGGGCCTTCTTGCTGTCTTCACAGTTGTGAATTGCTCTCAAGTCAGAGAGGACAGCCTACTGCTGTGCTGCTTCCGGATGTAAGGGGAGGATGAAGGAGTGAGCCACAGAAAGGCAGGATTATAATTCATCAGAGCTTTGCATACTCGACTTGAAATGTGCGAAGCCTGAGCTGTGCTTTTGAGTCCTGGGCTACCTCTAGGGTCAGTCCTGAAAAAGCGGGTAGACACGAGTCAGAAGTATAGTGAAATGGTGCTTCAGTGTGAGCAGACTAGACTTAGGACCTCCATCACCTTCCATCCTCAGATTCTGAAGTTCTAATTTACCAGCAGTAAAATCTGTTGCTGTTACTTGATAGTCATATTTTGCCTTTATGTAATCAGACATGCAAACAGATAGGGATTGCAGAAAGAACATGAAAGAAAATTTGTTGACAGCTGTCATTCACAACTACAAAAAGAAACAGAAACTACATATTCAAACCTCCCTTTTATTTCCCATAAGCTTTTAGATATCCTTTCAAATAAGTTGTATAAATATGTCGATTTTAGCTGAAATAAAGTACCATTGCCTCAAGGCTGCCTCTTAGAAAAGTTTCTTAATTGATGCAAAGCTTCCTTTTTAGTTATTGTAAATAGTGTTTAATAGTCAATCCTTAAATATGCTACTAAACATTCAATAGTTTTTTAAACCAACTTGGTAAGTCCCTCCAGCATGTTGTGAAAGATAAGCTCACATCGGAAAGCTTTTCCCTGAATAATTGTGCAGATTTCATTGGAAAGTAGACACAGTGTCCTGATCGTGTAGACCAAGCATATCGTGACATTGACATTGAATGGTGGCTCCACTGTTTTAAAATTCTGTGAATTATTTAACAGAAAACAAATTTTGCACCACTAAAGTATCAGACTCAGACTTCAGAGTCACTAAATTGTAAATTAGCCAGCTTTAAGACCTTTAGCAAATAAGAACTAAATCATAGATTGTTTAAATTTGTTTAAACAAAGTAAATAACACCCTGATTCCTCCCATCCACCAGATGGCATCCTACTAGCTTCTCTTATAGTCTGTTTTATGGAAATATCCAGTTCATTCTGAGCCTGGACATTGCCTCCTTATTCCTTTTATTCAGTTTATCAATTGGAATATCTCACCAACATCTTAAATAACCTGTTTCATAGAAAGTCTGAGTGCCACCCCTCCCCCCTGCAAATAAAAGAGTAATTGCACATGATTCTGCATCTTTTTTCATTTAATGACATCACATGCCTCTATTAACAATACCATTTTTCTTTTAGTTATCAATTCTTCAAAATTTGGTGTTTCTCTCTCTTTTCCTTCTTTTCTTAAATCCTAAGAGACCAAAAGATTCTTTTTGATTGCATCATCTCAGGTCAAGCCTGCTGTTTACCCTCATGAAAGCATTCATTAACCCTTCCCTCCTAACTAGCCTCAGCATCTGTTCTCCTTGCTTGCAACACATTCTATGAAAATGGTCAGGGTAATCCTCCTGAAATGCTAAATATTTCCCTTGGTTGGCCGTGGTCTTCCATTGAGCATAAAGTATAAGCATGTACCCTACTGTGTTAGGTCTTTCTTTGTTATGAGCCTGTTGGATCTTTCAGGCTTGTCTTTGAATTCTTCTTTATAGTTAGACAACTGATAAGATAGAGATTCTGTGTTGGAGGTAGAGAGACAAGGTGCTTGTGATGGAGATGCAGTAAGTAGAGAATATCTGATGTTGCGTATTGCTTGAGTGGAAGGGGCAGTAGCTGGTGAAGGAAGCAAAAATCAAGATTATTCTTGAGCCAGAAGGACAGCTGACATAATGTACTACAGTGGAGGAAGAGACAGAGAATATTTATAAGCAGTCAGCAGTGGTGCCAGAACCAGAGAAACGGTGGTGGTCAGGGAAAACAAAGAAAGTAACATAGAAAATGAACTTTGAAGTAAGAGGGCAGTGGTGGGAGTGAGCATCAGACAAGGGAGATATACTTAGGTATTAATTGGGTGAGTTGCATCTCTGAGACAGCCCTAGGCTTTCCAGGATAGGGAGGCTTGGGTACAAGTGAAACTGTAAGACTGTCCTAATGATTTAAAGATGGTGGAAGACCATTCCATCTAAGATACAGAAAGAAAATCACTCTGAGCACAAGTTGCCTGGGTCTTCCTGTTGGAAGTACAGACAGGGAAGCTTGTCATCCAGCATCTTGCCAGATGTTTTGTTTCCAGAACATTAGAAAGTGGTTTTGGCTTCTCTCTTTCTCATTTGGACACCCCAGAATTCATTTGAACAACATATCAAATCTATGCTTCAAATGTTATCAGTATTTCAGAAGGCTGGGATGAATATTAAAAAGAAAATCAACTATTTCACCCTGAGACATTGAGATTGCATTACCGAAAACACTCAGGTACTGCTGAAGATTTATCAGTTGTAGAAGAGACTGTCTCAAATATATAAAAGATAATGTATGAATGCTGTTAACATAGTATCATAATGTATCAAATGTTAATGTCACAGTAGACTGAATATATAGTAGCATTTCAATCAGTGTACTTTGCTTCCCATATTTAGTGTTTTTTAATATTCTTTTTGTTTCAGAACTTTTGCAGAAAAGTTGTAAAGACAGTGCAGAGTCCCCATCTGTCCTACACCTAGTTTTCCTTTTTGTTACTTTTTATGTCGGTAAAGTACATTTGTCACAATAAATAACCAATACTGATACATTATTATTAACTAAAATCTGTGGTCTAATTTCCTCAGTATTCACTTTGTGTCCTCCTCTGGCCCAGGGTCCCTCCCATCTAGGGCACCATATTTTACTTAGTCCTCTTGTTTGCTAGGCTCTTCTTGGCTATGAGGTTTTCTCAGACTTCCCCTGTGTCCGGTGATCTTGATGGGCTGGAGAGGATGATCGGTTATTTTGTAGACTGTCCCTCAGTTGTGAGTTCTGTGAAGTTTTCTTCTTGATTGCATTCGGGCTGTTGGTTTGAGGAGGAAGGATGCCAAAGTAAAGCACCTTCCAGCAAGCACATCCTGGTGTGGAGGAGGCGGGTAGAGGGTGGGGCATGGTGGGGTAGGAGGTCTCCATCGCCTGTCTGCTCTGCACAGCTCCTCTCCTTCCAGCTTTTCTGGTCTATCTTTGGAAGGAGGTAACTGTGAGTGACTTCAGGGTGGGGAGGGGGCTCCCCATTCTAAGCAGAGAACCTATTGATGATTTAGAAGGCTCTTCACAGCACTTTCTTCTTTCCTGGGTATTTGCCCCAATGTGGGAATCATGAGTATCTGTTTTCTACTTTGGGTCACCCAGATTCAGTTTAGCCTGTTCTTTTGGCTGCTGCTGCTGCTGCTAAGTCGCTTCAGTTGTGTCCAACTCTGTGCGACCCCACAGACAGCAGCCCACAAGGCTCCCCTGTCCCTGGGATTCTCCAGGCAAGAACACTGGAGTGGGTTGCCATTTCCTTCTCCAAAGCATGAAAGTAGAAAGTGAAAGTGAAGTCACTCAGTCATGTCCGACTCTTAGTGACCCCATGGACTGCAGCCCACCAGGCTCCTCTGTCCATGGTATTTTCCAGGCAAGAGTACTGGAATGGGGGTTCTTTTGGCTGACCTGATGCTATTCCTTCTGGTTGTTTTCTGCAAAACAATGACCCTTTTCTCTGAGCAAGAACAAGCACACCTCTTAGCTTGTAAAGTTTACTGCCTTAAGGAACATCCATTCATCCAGCAAAGATACCTTCAGGCTTCATTGTATCCTAGTAGGAATAAGGTTCAGAACAGATACTACATATTTTCAGTAGAATAGCCAGAATTCTGAGGATGTGCACCTGGTTTTCTAACTGTAGATATTTCTCAGTTACTTCATGCTACCTCTGGGCTTACCTCATTTTTCCCTGTGAACACTGATTTCAGAAAAGGTACAGCAAACTCTTTCTCACTAAGAGCTTCATGTATCTCAGTTTAGCATTACTTTTCTTTAAGTTGTTATTGTGAATTATCCCATATAACCTTCACCCAGCTTTCTTCCAAAAGTTAATGTCTTATATAACCAGAGTACATTTATGAAAGTGAAGACATTAATGTCGGCATAATATTATTAGTAATTATTGAGACGTCTCTAGCATTTCTCCAGTCACTTTTCCATCCAGAATCCCCTATGACCTTAAGCCATCACATCTCCTTAGTCCCTTTTAATCTGTGACAGTCCTCAGTTTTTCCTTGACTTTAACAACCATGATGAGGTTGAGGGTTGCTGGTCTCTTGTTGCGTAGAATGTCTCTCCATTTGGACCTCTCTGACATTCTATCATGATTTGATTGAATTGCACATTTTTGGCCAGAAGATTACAGAAATGATGAACCATTTTCTATGCCTCAGATCACAAGGCCCATGATCTCAGTATGTCTTTTCACTTGTGATATTAACATTAATTGCTTGCTTAAGGTGGCGTAGGATGAACATCTCAATGTAAAGTGACTATTAATATTTTCCCTTTGAATTTAATGACTATTTTGAATGAGACACTTTATTACTACTTCTATATTTTATCTGTCCCCAAATTTTTCTTAATGTTCTTTTTGACCAAAATTATTTAAAACATATTTAAGTTCAATGTGAAGTTAAAAGAAGGGATAGTTACATTGTGACCACCAGTGACTATTCAGAGAAAAGAAATGTGTGTTTCTCTATCTGAGTGTGTGTGTGAGAGAGACAGAGAAAAGGATTTTCCTGGAAACTTCTCCAGATCATGCCATGTTTATGCTTATGTTGTAGATCAAGTTGTATGCAAATGAGACAGCTAATCTCAGTATGCCCATGTTCATTAAATGTCTAATACTTAATTCAGGACCTAGTAATTTATAGCAACTAAATAGTGGTTCTGCATGGTTTTATAATATAGATGTTTGTGAACAATTACTTACAAAATGTTAATAGGGAATAAAGGGACTTTTTAAAAATAATCTCACCAGTTGATACATAACACTGTTAATGTGTCAGTTAGAATCAGACAGAAGGTATAGCAAACATGGTCAATGAGAATAGGTAGACGCATACACAACGTACCATCCATCAGACTGGGCATCTGGATTTTGAATTTATTTCACAGGGCTTGTAATTGAACTTGTAGTGGGATTTCTACTTTCTTATGGTTTAGAGACACTAAGAATGAAGGGATGACAAGTGTGTTTGCATATTGTTGAGAGTACTACAATTCTATCATCATCACCATCATCAGTATCTTGAGTCATTCATATGTACCTTTCTATTTAAATATCACACAGATAATTGATGATAATTTGGTTTCTATCAAGAAAACTAAAGTAAACTAAAACCACAGTTACAGAAATGTACTCATTAGAGCAAACAGTCATACATCTAGACAGATAATTACATAAAACTTGGACTTTAAAAGATATGAGATGATACTTTATTCCCAATAGAGTCATAGCTATTATGTACAGCCTGAGAACTATTATCAACCAAAAATATGTAATAAGTGAAGGATTTTAAATATCAGTAGAAATATATTTATATATTTAGGTAAGCAATAACCTGGCAAATTAATTCATGAAGCTCCTGGTTTAACAGACAGTTAAACCGAGGCAATGAGAAGGTGCCTGGCCTGTGCCCAGAGATGCCACACAGGCTGCTCTCTGCTCTGACTGTGAGGCGTCCCAGTGTGATGGAGTACATTTAAAACATCCTCGAGTTGACCTGTTAGGGATTCTCTGGAAAAAATGAAATGCATTGATCCTATCACTTCACTTGGCAAACCAAAATAGGCTCAAAGTAGTTTAGACACAGTTGTTAAAAGAAAAGGAACAAAACTGTTAAGAGCAGAATCTCAGTGACTGTGCCCTTTGCCCCCATGATGTCTCTGGGGAGTGCTGTCCTGGGCTCCGCTCCCCATATGTGCATCCTGCCTCCCCCCACATCACAATGCCCCTGGACTCTGTCCTCCAGCTCCTGTGCTCTGGCTGCACCACCTCCTTGCCTTGGGTCCCCTGGGGGATGGGAGCCACTTTCTGTAATTACTTGTTTCTGATTCATTCTAGTCCTCTTTTGTTCTCTCAGACTTTCCAAAAGACATATAACCAGTTCTGTGCATTAAAATACCAATGTGTTAAAAAATTGGGAAATGCAAAGTAAAAAAGAAATGACTCTACATCAAAATTGAGAAGGAAGTGTAATGAAATATTTAAAAGCAATGCAATTAATGTAAAGAAGAAAGATCCACCCCACTGGGCATGGTTCTTCATGCTTTGTAGGTGCTTGATGATTCCATGTTGGATGAAGGAATCATCAAGTCACTGATTAAAAATTCAATACAGCAGTGCATTAGAAACCTGAGTAAAATAAAAGCCAAGGGACTGCAAAAATAAGAAATCACTCAGATGGGTAAGTAGCGTCAACTTACAGATCACATAAGAGAAAATAGCAACTTATCAAACACTGAAAATCTCAACTTGTGCAAATAAGAAAATGCAAGTTAAAATGTAATCAAATTTGCAGATATTTAAAAACTCATATCCAATGTTAAGAAAGGTGTGCAGATCCAAACATTGTTACATAAATTAGGAGTGAGGGCATAGACCATTGCAATCTCTGTAAAAATTTGAACTTAATGGCATCTGCCCTAAAAATTACCAAACTATTTAACACTATGTGATAGCAACAAATAGAAGGATATTTAAAATAAAATAATAAATATCAATTATGTAATGGAGCAAGATACGATATATTCATATATACAGAAATGTTTTGGATTTTTAAAATCATGTTTCACAGACTTGGCAGAAAATAATTTGGAAATCAAAAAAATATAGATGTATGGAAATCCCAGGAATGGTTATAAATGACTATTAACAGTAAGCATTTTCAAGAGGTGCGATAATAGGTAATTTTTATTTTCTTGAAAATTTTCCAGCTTCCTAGATGTTCCGTAACAGCCACACTTCTTTTTTGCCATCGGAGAAAATGGTACTGGTATGCATATATATTGTCATATGTGAAAAGTGAAAAATAGTTGGAAAAGAAGGGCCTGTCAGAAATAAATTCTTTTGATATGATTATTAGGTTCACATTATATTGGAGCATCAGTTTGGCAGCGTATTTCCATTTCTTTTGATAAGCTAAGTTCTCTATAGTTGTGATACATTAAGTTATGGAAATTATGTTCTTTAGCTCAGAGCAGATGGAGACTAGAGTTGAGGCCTTTCCTACTATAAACATCCTTCCCCGCCCTCAGATCCCATGGGTAACCAGCTTCAGCCTGACTGCCTGCCCGGAGGTCTCTCTGCATTTGGGTTCCGTTCAGATTCATAGCTGAATTTTATAGATCTTTTCTTCAGGTAACTCTGAATTCTATTTTGATTTGAAAACATTAAATAGTTAACAAATGCAAGGACTTGGTATGGAAAAGGAACATCAGCAGGGTCACTTTCCATCAGGTTCTCCAGAGAACCAGAATCAATAATCCACTATAAGTATATGGAGAGAGATAGACAGATTAACTAGGAGGCGTTGGTTCATACAGTTACGGAGGAGAAGCCCCCGGATCCAGTACCTACAAGCCAGAGGAGAGCCGGGCTTGCGGTTCTCCCCGAGACCCCGTGCTCTGAGACCCAGGGGTGCTGTGTCTGCGGGCAGGAGCGTGGGCCGTGCCTCCGCCCCCTCCCCTGCTTGCTCTGCTCTTGTTCCCAGTGGATTAGATGACGCAGCCCTCCCCAGCGAGGTCACTGAGTCGACTCAAACTCTGATCTCTTCCAGACATACCCTCTCCCAGGTGCCCGGATGTAACGTTCTCCCAGCTTCTGGGCGCCCTTCAGTCCACTCAGGTGAGGCAGAGGGTTCACCTCACAGAGTAATAGAGAGAAGGCAGCAAGGGCAGGCGTCGGGGAGATGAGGGGGGCTAGACCGTTCAAGTGCACGCAGTGCCCTTCCTCTTTCCATTCACACAGTTCCTGCGCTATACTCACACCTCCTGTCCTGCCCCCTTCCCATCCTTGCCCCTCCTCGTCCTCCCTGTCCTCCCCTTCCCTATCCTCGCCCCTGCCCATCCTCACCCCTCTCTGTCCTCCCTGTCCTCCATCCACCCTGACCTCCCACCTCCCGACCTTACCCCTCTCTGACCTACCCCTGTCTCTTATACACATCTAGATGTGTATAAGAGACAGGGATGNTATTTTATTAAACTATCATGGTTCCATAATATTTTTAGGAAAGAAGTCTTGGCTATGTTCATGAATCACTCTTGCATATGGGAAAATTAAATAAGATGAAATTAAGTGATAATACTTGATAGAAGGGAGCAGGCCCTGCAGTAGTTCTGAATTTTTTTTTTTAATAAACTTTAAGTTTCTGGAGCAATTTTAGTTTTACAGAAAATGGGAAAGACAGCACAGAGTTCTTATATTCTTCACATTTGTTTTCCTCTGTCATTACCATCTTCTGTTAGCAGTTACTAACCCACATCAATGCACTGTCACCAACTAGTTACTCTTCTCTTGCTTTTTCTCCAGTGTTGTCTGGTGTTTTTCTTATGATTAGTCTGGGATAGAAAATTTATGCTGTCTTCATAAGCTTAGGTGGTGTCAGTATCAGTCAGATGTATCTGTGTCTCCCTTGGTCCTGACCTTGACCTCCAGGCAGGGGAGTGCTGGTCCCATGTCCCCACTCGGCTGTTCCTCTGGCTCCTCTTCCCTCCCGTGCTTTCTGGAATCAAGTCCCTGTGGGCTGCCGTCACCTGGGGGACGGGACACCATGATCACCTCCTAAAGGCAGAGTGTCTGCACTAAGTTATTTCATGTTCTTCTGCACTGGAGACTTGTCTTTTCTGACTACCTATTTACATCAACATGGGTTCAAGGATGCTGACTTTATGCTTTGGATTAAAGTCTAATATTGCTTTATTTTTCTTGTTCTAATTGTTTCAGCTGAAGCCAATGGGAGCTTTTTCAGAAAGCTGCTCTGCTCTTTGACATACTCCATGAATGAGGGGTTTCTACTTTGTATTGTTGATTTGGGGTACTTCCTATCTCCAGCTGCAGATGCTCTGGACTCCTCTGTAAGCACCCTGCGCCATCCTAGGATCGGCTGTTTTTCCAAGGGTTTCTGGTTCATTTTTTCTGGAGAATGACACTAGCCTCTAAGCAGTAGGTATGCTCTTGAATTTTGTAAGTGACATTTATCCATTGCCAATAAATTGAGGTATTGTGTGGAGTTATAAATGTTAAAGGCGGATGCAATGATTCCTTTTTGAGGCTGGCAGTGGAAAACAGTTTATTGAATGCAAAGCATTAAACATCCCTCCTTCACTTTTATTGCCATGGAGACCATTGTCATGATATTCTTTATTCCCTCAAATCAGTCAAATGAAATAGAAAGCAGATGTTCTGTATCTTTACTTTTTACTGTTTCTTGCTTGAGATTACACCTTAATGACTAATACTGAAGCGTAATTATCTCTTTAGGGATTTATAGAAGATTGGAGACATTCAGTCAAAGCTCACTTCTAAAAGAGAGACTTGGAGTTACAGCAGATCTGGCTTCTCCCCTGCACCCTAGCCACTAACTCCCACATTTGCCACCTGAACTCATCATGACACATAGCTGTCTGATCATGGATTAAATTCCCAGCTCTGAGAGAGAATTCCTATCAGGTCAGGGCTATAATCCCCGCCGTGAGCTTGTTTTTATCTTGTTGGTCCTGCCACCCTTCACTAGCATCCCTCTTCTCGAGGCCTCAGTACCCTTCTTAGCCGATGTGACTGCCTCCACTATGACTGCCTGGCAGCACATCGCAGTGGGTTAAGAGCTGGCGTTTGCCTAGCATGTAATTATAAGGACCATAAAGAAGGCTGAGCGCCAAAGAATGGATGCTTTTGAACTGTGGTGTTGGAGAAGACTCTTGAGAGTCCCTTGGACTGGAAGAAGATCAAACCACTCAATCCTAAAGGAAATCAGTCTTGAATATTTATTGGAAACTCCAATACTTTGGCCACCTGATTAGGAAGAACTGACTCATTGGAAAAGACCCTGATACTGGGNAGCAGTAGGTATGCTCTTGAATTTTGTAAGTGACATTTATCCATTGCCAATAAATTGAGGTATTGTGTGGAGTTATAAATGTTAAAGGCAGATGCAATGATTCCTTTTTGAGGCTGGCAGTGGAAAACAGTTTATTGAATGCAAAGCATTAAACATCCCTCCTTCACTTTTATTGCCATGGAGACCATTGTCATGATATTCTTTATTCCCTGAAATCAGTCAAATGAAATAGAAAGCAGATGTTCTGTATCTTTACTTTTTACTGTTTCTTGCTTGAGATTACACCTTAATGACTAATACTGAAGCGTAATTATCTCTTTAGGGATTTATAGAAGATTGGAGACATTCAGTCAAAGCTCACTTCTAAAAGAGAGACTTGGAGTTACAGCAGATCTGGCTTCTCCCCTGCACCCTAGCCACTAACTCCCACATTTGCCACCTGAACTCATCATGACACATAGCTGTCTGATCATGGATTAAATTCCCAGCTCTGAGAGAGAATTCCTATCAGGTCAGGGCTATAATCCCCGCCGTGAGCTTGTTTTTATCTTGTTGGTCCTGCCACCCTTCACTAGCATCCCTCTTCTCGAGGCCTCAGTACCCTTCTTAGCCGATGTGACTGCCTCCACTATGACTGCCTGGCAGCACATCGCAGTGGGTTAAGAGCTGGCGTTTGCCTAGCATGTAATTATAAGGACCATAAAGAAGGCTGAGCGCCAAAGAATGGATGCTTTTGAACTGTGGTGTTGGAGAAGACTCTTGAGAGTCCCTTGGACTGGAAGAAGATCAAACCACTCAATCCTAAAGGAAATCAGTCTTGAATATTTATTGGAAACTCCAATACTTTGGCCACCTGATTAGGAAGAACTGACTCATTGGAAAAGACCCTGATACTGGGAAAGACTGAGGGCAGGAGGAGAAAGGGACGACAGAGGATGAGATGGTTAGATGGCATTACTGACTTGATGGACATGAGTTTGAGCAAGCTCTGAGGGTTGGTGATGGACAGGGAGGCCTGGTGTGCTGCAGTCCATGGGATCACAGAGTTGAATATGGTTGAGCAACTGAGCTGAAGACCTTTTGAAAATATACAGACACACACATATCTATACAATCTTGAAGATTCTACAGTTGTACTTCTATTAACTTTAAGATAGAAGAAAGAAAATGAATCCACTTGAGCCATAAGATATATATATATATATTTACATGAAGAGGAAACATTAATGTTTTTAAACCATGGATGAAAAAAAATGCATTGCTTTAAACAACTTGTCATGATGTCTTGTATATAAACGTTTGAGTCTTACATGTGTTTCATTTTTCCGTGCTCCAGTGTCCACTACTCCAATTTCCTCCATGAAAAACCAATGATTAATTCACACGATGAAAACATATTCAAAATGAGATATGACAGAAAGGTTATCTTGAAGCCTCTCATTTAAAATTCCAATGGAAAAGATGTGCATGCCAAGCTGAGTCAGTCGTGTCCAGCTCTATGTGACCCCATAGACTGTAGCCCGCCAGGCTCCTCTGTCCACGAGATTCTCCAGGCAAGAACACTGGAGTGGGTGCCCTTTCTTCCTCCAGGGGATCTTCCCAGCCCAGAGATCTGCCAGCATGTCTTATATCTCCTGCACTGGCAGGCGTATTCTTTACCAGTAGCGCCACCTAACTACCGTATAAATAAGAGTTTAGAGATATCTCCTGGATGGAATGTAGAAGAAGAAGAAAACAAAACAAAACAAAACAAAAAAAACCTGGGTAATGATTCCAAAAGGAATGAGGACCTAAGTGTCAATCACAATTGTTGTAATTAGTGATGCAAATCTGAAGCCTCAGCCCGCAGCTTATGGCAGACAGGCACTCCACATCAGACTCGAGTTCCCTCAGGTTTCAGCTGTGGGAAGCAGCTCTTAGAATTTTCGTTAGTGTCACAATAAAGCAGATCAAATGGAAAGAGAGAAGCTAGTACACTCACTTGGTGTCTTCCACTTGTGAGGCGAGGTGGAAGTCTCTCCCTCTGATTTCCCAGGGAGTGGAGCTGGAGTGCCAGGCTGTGTCAGCCTCCCCACAGGCCACTTGCTTTTGCTGGAGACAGAGATGTGGGCCTATGTGAATAAAATGTTTGGTCCTCCTCCCCAGACTCTAGCTAGACAGAATTAAACATTTAAGAAGAAAACTAAAAAAAATTGAAAAACAGAAAACTAAAAGTAGAAAATGTGAGAAAAAACTGATGTATGGTTTTGATTATCTCAGCATTGGAATAAGCCATGCAGTTCTCAAGAGCTGGGTGTAACCCCGACTGTTCTTGCATTTATAGCTTTAATTGGACATCCTTAAAGAAAAGTCCAGGCTAATCGGGGGTAAATCATTAACAATATCTCTTTCTTTCTGTTTACAAACAAGGCACAAAATATATATTTGGGCCAAAAATCACAAAATTGAAAGTAAAGATATGAGTGTTTTATTCATAAGATCCTTTTTCTTTCTAAAAACATTAAAAGTATTAGAGTTCTTCTGTTAACTTACCATGGCCACCAATGAATATGGCAAATGTCCTCACTATTGAAAAAGAATATGTCTAATAAAATACCATCCAAGTTCTGTTAGAGCTTAGGGGTTTTCAGATATAAAAATTCCTTGCATGAATTTTGGGAGTCTTGATTGTATCCACATTTGGTAATGATTTTAGTCAGAGACATTCTGCTATACTGCATTTTTGTCCCATTTTTTTTAAGCTTAGAAAAAGCAGAATCCTCTAGAAAGCAATATAAGGTATCACGATACTGAGAAGGTATTGAAAAATGAAAGTGTTAGGCACTTACTTATGTCTGACTCTTTGCAACTTCATGGACTATAGCCCGCCAGGCTCCTCTGTCCATGGAATTTCCCAGAAAAGAATACTGGAGTGGGTCGCCATTCCCTTTTCCAGAGCATCTCCCCGACCCTGGGATTGAACCTCTGTCTCCCACCTTGCAGGCAGATTCTTTACTGTATAAGCCTCCAGGGAAGCCCCAAAATACATTACTTTAGAAGAATATATATGTATAAAAGCAAATTTAATCAAATGTATCTAGGATTAATGATGAGTAAGAGTAAACAGGAGCAAAAGAAGGGAAAGTTATTTTTTAAGCAAAATTTCTGTTTTAAGGAGCTGAATATGACCAAGGAGGGTCTTAGTGTTCTCCTCAGTGTAGATAAACTTGTGAATCCTTTTCCTGCTTCTTTGAAATGTGGATTTTTTCAAAAGCCTCCTTCCAGTCTTATAGGTCAGGAATGTTTTTCTGAAGGGAATGGGTCTAGGGAGACACAGCCCCATCTCCTAATCTCTGTGGAAGCGTAGGTACCAGATGTTAGCAGGGAGTAGATTTGAGTAGCTTTTGCAAACAATGAAAGTGGCCTTCATCATTGTTAGAGGGAAGGGCAGAAGGCAAAAATGGAGGTGACAGGACCCATAAGACTGAGGAGGTTTGAATATTAGAGCATGGGATAAAAAAATTCCTCTTCTGTGTAAGGCACGGATACAAGGGTTCTCTTTCATTAGTGCATGCCTATACATAAACAGTAAGATTGCCTTTATGCTAAATCTTGTTCACGGTTGGTGAGAATGTAAACAGGTTCAACCATTATGGAAAATGGTATGGAACTTTCCTCAAAAAAAAAGAAAAAAAGGAAGTACCATGTGAAGAGTGTGAAAGTGTTTGTTTCTCGGTAGTATCAGACTCTGAGACCCCGTGGACTGTACCCCGCCAGGCTCCTCTACCCGTGGAATTTCCCAGGCAACAATACTCTAGTGTAGCCATTCCCTTCTCCAGGAGATGTTCCTGACCCAGGGATTGAACCAGTGTCTCCTGCATTAAAGGTGGATTCATTACCATCTAAGCCACCAAGGAAGCCCCATCTGATCCACTAACCTCACTGTTCAGTGTGTATCCAAAGGAAGTGAATACAGGATATCAAAGACATATCCGCATCCCCATGTTCATCACAGCACTTTCCACAGTGGCCAAGACGTGGCAAGATCCCCAGTGTCCCTCAACAGATGGAGGGATAACAGTGTGATATTTGTATATACACACAGTGGAATGTTACTCAGCCATAACAAAGATGGAAATCCTGTCATTTGTGAACATGTGGATGGACTTGGAGGGCATTATGGTAAGAGAGCTAAGTCAGTAGAGAAAGACTAATATCATATGATGTCATTTACATGTGGAATGGAGAACATCTGAACTTACAGAAACTGAGGGTCGGATGGTGGGAAAGAGAGAAATGGGGAATTGTTGGTGAAGAGCATGAACTCCCAATTATGAGATGAACAAACAGATTCTGGGAACTCTGATGTACAGGCTGGTGGCTAGTTGATTACACTCTATTATATACTTGAACATTGTCAAGAGAGTAGACCTTCCATGTTGTCACCACAAACAAGAAATGTTAATATGTGATGTGATGGGATTTTAGCTGAAGCTATTGATGGTAACCAAACTCTGGGAGACAGTAAAGGAGAGAGCAGCATGGCTTGCTGCTGCCCCTGGGGTCGCAGAGAGTCAGACACAACTGAGCGACTGAACAACAATTGTCAGTAATCAATCCACGGTATGTATGTATTAAACGAACATACTGTGCATATTAAACTAACACATGATTGTAGGTCAACTATATCTCAAGCTGGAAAAAAGTCTTAAAACACATATAACACACAGTACATAAAAACAGTTATAACTGTGGTATTAACATTTCATAGGGGGTGATTAGGGAAAAATGCCTAAAAGGCTCCTTAAGGGGCTATACATGAATAATAAATATTTGAAATATAAATTTATTTATTTTAAATGGATGCTAATTACTTTACAACATTGTATTGGTTTTGCCATACATCAATAATAAAAAATGAGAGGTACTGACTTCGGTCATCTTAGCTGCACCAGCTATCAAATGGGAACCTTTCCTGCTGATGCCTCTGGTCTACTTGAACTGTCTCTCATCTGTTATTTGTTCTCTGGAAAGACTGTAATGAGAGACTGATTTTGTCATCCCCTGTGAATCTACTGTTCACTAGTTAAAATTGAATTCTGTCATTTCTATAAAAGAGGGACGAGCCATTTAAAACTGAAATTCTTTTTAAAGTTTGTCCCTGAGATGTTAGGTGTAATTTTTAGATGCTTGGATTACATTCTATGATCTCATCCCTTCTAACAGTTTCAGAAATAATCCTTTATGTGGAAGTATTTAAAAATTATTTTTGTAACGATGATGAGCCATGGGTTTAAGTGGCCTCGGTGCTGAAGAATTAGCTCAGGGAGAAATATCCCAAATTGTGACATGATTGCCTTTCATTTTTAAATTGGACTGAAAAGCATGGGGTCACAAAGAGTTGGACGCGACTGAGCACACACACACACAAAGTCTATAAATATTTAATACATTTCAATTGAAAGTGTATATTTGATGACTGTCTTTCAAATAAAAATACTACAATACTCAGTAAAGAAAACTTGGTCACAAAACTATATACGAAAAGTGGTTTTCCTCTGAAAGTCTTATCAGGCATTTTGTAACTTTGTTTCTCTTTGTACTTTGCCCCTTTTCTGGGTGGGAGGGTGGAGAAGACAGTAACAAGCCTTGGACCAGAGAAAAGATTTATTGAGCAACTACTCTATACTGCTCCATATCATTCTAGAATCTACTTTCCACAATGAATTCAAAACCTTGTTCTAAAACAAACCAAAAAGGAGTACTCTGAAATAAATGGTAGCACAGTTGGCTAGAACCTTTTAAGAAGACTGCTCATGCCTGAAGACCAGCTTTTGTCCCAGTGACTGTGGACTGGGTCTCCTCTGAGCTGACCCTGGAAAGAGGGGCTGCCAGGTGAGCTCTGTGGGGCCTGTCTCTTATACACATCTAGATGTGTATAAGAGACAGGTTTAACTGCCCTNCTGTGGACTAGGTCTCCTCTGAGCTGACCCTGGAAAGAGGGGCTGCCAGGTGAGCTCTGTGGGGCTGAACTCAGTCCACTCTGGACAAGGAGAATCTCTTATTTCCCCTTGGATTAAAACCCCCATCTCACCTAAAGGGAGAGTCTTCGCTGGTAACACGGCTCATTTCCTTGAGGAAAAGAGCAAGTCATCATTTCATCGTCTGTTGCTTAATTCACCATTTGAATTAAGGTGAATTCTGGCCTTTACCTGCCAGGCCCCAGTGAAACTATTTAATATCCTTTAAAATATACAGATGTAATGGATTTTTTTTCCACTGTAGTCATTTAAATTGAATTATCTTCTGTCATAATTCCATTTTTATGAAACACTCCTTGGAATTTTAACCTAGTCCTCGTTTTGATATCAGTTAAATTATCTCAGATTTTTCTCATATGTTACTTATATATCATATTGCAGATTCTTGGCCTATTCTTTCTTCTATAGGAAAGCTTCTTTATGAGAAACAAATAGAGGCAACAGGGCATTGAATTAGGAGCAAAAGAATAAAGAATCTAAGATACAAATTTGAATTTCATCCCTATTTAGTTTATATAACCAAGGTCAAGTTACCAGCCCTCTGGGCCTCAATTTTCTCATTTGTGAAATGGAAAGAGCATTAGTGTCTGTCTAATCTGTTATGAAAATAAAGATACAATGAGTTGACATTTTAAAGTGTGTAGGAACAGTGCCTGGAACAGAATAAAGAATACATTAAAACTTCAGATGACTATAGCTAATAGATAGATTACTGACAAATAATTTTTAAAAATATGTATCTTTGTATTGAATTATTTCTGAACCTAAAGTAATATTTTTTTCCTAATTACTAATTATATTCCTTCCTGTTTTTTGAGTGACTTAGGTATACTACAACCATGTTTTCTGGTCTAAACCATACAAGCCCACAAAGTAAGTCTTATTTTGCCCGTTGAACAAATGATAAAGCAGAAACTCTGAGTCAGACACCAAAAATCCACTTTTTCTTCTCTTTTGTAGTCTTGTAAGAAGCATATACTAATCCATCATCTAGTGTCAGCTAGGTACTCTTCAAATCCCAGGAGAGATACAGGCTGATTAAACACACACACACACACTCACTCACTCACTCCTGTTCTCAGAAATCCAATTCTGATTTGAAGGCATCTATGCACTTAAGCAATATTAAAAATAAAAAGAGAGCATAAGCTTGGCAATCGGTTCTGCAAGTAAGTGTATGATTAAGGACCAGGAGATTAGCAAAGGAAGTAAGTGCAGTAAAAGAAAAAAAAAAGAGCTTATGACAGCAGGATCTTAGAGGATTTAATAAAGCATAATTATTTAATTTTAAATATGCTGTCTTAATAGAAGAGTGTTGTGGTAACTTAGTATTAAGGTAGAGACATGATGTTAATATCATTAGAGGATAAATGAGCAAAGGCTGGTGTGCAGCATCTATTGGATTAGGTCTGTTTTGGAAATGCCTTTAAATGAAAGTGAATTCAGGAGACGAGGCTGCTTCATCAGGCAGTCAGCGACTCTGTGGACTATAGCCCACCAGGCTCCTCTGTCCATGGGATTCTCCAAACAAAAATACAGGAGTGGATTGCTGTCCCCTTCTTCAGGGGATCTTCCTGAAACAGGGATCAGCATGCGTCTCCTGCATTGTAGCCAGATTCTTTACCAGTGAGCAAACAGGAAAGTCCTCATGACACAGTATTGCGTTAAACATTATCCAGGAGTGAAGGCGCCTCAGGAAGAGGAGTTCCCTTCATTTCACAGATGATGAAACTCGAACTGGGGCTTTTGCTTCACTGCTGAGGATGAATCATGTCTTGTTTGTGTGGAGCTGGATGTGGCCCTCTTCTCAGTTTCTAGCATAGTATTGCTGCCTTTACCGGTATTTCATGTTTGCTGCTAAATATTCCATTGTGTTCTGTGTGTCTTTACTTTTGAAACCATACACGTGTGCATGTGTGTATAAGTGAACATGCATGTGTGTGCACATGTGTGTATTATAGAAGGGAAGAGTTGTGTTGACTATGTTGCTTATTTAAAAAGAAAGTTTAATGTCTTATATGTTTAGGTTTATTGTGATCATTGATAAAACTATTTATGAATCCTTATAGCGTTGAAATCAAGGTACTCTTACTTGATTTATATCAATAGATTTCTTAGTCTCACCTTGCAATCTAATTGCTTTTTGAAGTTTAATACATTTACCTTTAGAATCATTTTAATGATGATTCTACAGATACCTGACTTCTTCTATATATGAGTACACAAAAGAAAAAAGTCAACATGGAAAGGGATTCCTGAAGTATCCCATCGAGTACCTATGCCCTGTTACTCTGTTCTTCCTGCTGCACTTGCTCTTTAAATGGCCATGTGGAAACTAGTTTAGGCTGGCAGGGAGCTGTCTGGTCTCCCCTGTGTCTGCTTAGCTCACCTGGTAGTGCGGAGGCAGCCACAGATAGCGCGCAACCAGTGGGTTGGCTCTGCTCCAGCCAAACGGCGTGTGGACACTTGAAGGTGAGCTGCAGACATTTGTCACAGGTTCTCACTGCCTGTTTTTTTTTCAGTTGAAAAGATGTTCAATCATTCTTAGCTCATAGATCCTACAAAATTAAGCAGCAGTGAGATGTGCCCTATGACTGCTCTTTATGATCCTTTGATGAAAGCAAAATCCACAGCGATGTGCATTTGATACTTTGATTACATGATAATCCTCGAAAACTTCACCCCTAAAAATGCACTGAAGGTCATTTTACATGCATGGGAGTTTAAGACTATCAGAATCTATTTTATATAAAATTGTATATTTATGCATGAAAAAATATAAAATCATACATAATTTATAGTCATATATATCAAATTATATATACATAATATATATTTATCTTCTTATGTATTATATTTATATAATATAATTTATTCTATTATATTTATATGCAATATATAAATACAGTATATATTGCATTATAGAATATATGCAATAAATACAATATATATTGCAATAGAATATATTTTATGTTATGTTTGTGTACAACATATATGATACATATGCTTATGTACACATATATGCAACTAAGACAGCAGATAACATGTGTTTCTTGGGACTGTGATCCCAGGAGAAGAAGTTGATTTTTATTATGTGTCTTATTCTTGAGTCTCACCAATTATACCACTAGTAATTGGTTATTCTTAAACATAATCTCTAATTTTTATGAATATCACAATTATTTTTACTATCATTTTGTATCAAACTATGATAGATACTCCAGGCAAGAATACTGGAGTGGATTGCCATTTCCTTCTCCAAGGGATCTTCCCAACCCAGGGATCGAACCTGGGTCTCCCGCATTGGAGGCAGACACTTTAACCTCTGAGCTACCAGGGAAGCCCCCCATGATAGATACTTAAGCTACATCATCATCCAAGGATTTTGTTATTTCACCTCCTCTCTTCTCACACTCCTCCCCCTATTTCCTCTGTTATGTTTTAATCTTAGTAGTTCTTTATTTGTCAAATCATGTCTGACTCTTTGCAACCCCATGGACTGCAGCATGCTAGCCTGCCTTGTCCTGTCTCCTGGAGTTTGCTCAAGTACATGTCCCCTGAATCAGTGATGCCATCCAACCATCTCATCATCTGTCACCCCCTTCTCTTGCTCTGAATCTTTCTCAGCATCAGGGTCTTTTCCAGTGAGTCAGCTCTTCACGTCAGTTGGCCACAATATTAGAGCTTTAACACTGGTCCTTCCAATGATGAAATAAGGAACTTCAGCTGAAAATTGATGCTGAAAATCAATGAATATTCAAGGTTGATTTCCTTTAGGACTGACTGGTTTGATCCCCTGGCAACCCAAAGGATTCTCAAGAGTCTTCTCCAGGACCACAGTTTGAAAGCATCAATTCTTTGGCCCTCAGCCTTCTTCTTTTATTTTTTAATATAAATTTATTTATTTTAATTGGAGGTAAATTACTTTACAAAATATTGTATTGGTTTTGCCATACATCAACATGAATCCACCACAGGTATACACGTGTATACCTCAGCCTTCTTTATAGTCCTTCTTTATAGCTCTTTTTTAATCTACAGCCTGAAAGACTGGTCCTGATTATCTCTTGACCTCACGCTGATTCTGATCTTCTGAAAACGTTTTGAAATCTTACAATGAGGAAAGCATCAAAGTTATACTTAGTACATCTTACATTCTTTTGAACATACTATTGTTAATCTAAGGGACTGAAGTTATGCACACCACATGATTTATAGGTTTTCTTTTCCAGTCACATGTTTCTAATGCATCTAGAAATCACAGTGCAAGGTGGCCTGTGAGGAGTCATGGCATTCCAGGGGTAGGGGAGAATGAGGTTTGCAGACACCTACTGCTCTAGGTCTTAGAATTAATATTTGTCATTTAAAATAACTTGATGATTTGAGGAAATGCAGTGGACCTGGTTCTACTACTCTGTGTGTGGTTTAAAAAGGCTCAGGAAATATCGGGAGACATTTTGAGAGGAAAAGAGGCCAGATTAGATTCTTGTGGTTATTATTAGCTTCAGGGACCTCTAATATTATGACAGGATTTTTCAGTTGAAAATATCTAACTACTTAAACACCGTACCACTTATCACCACATACAATTTAAGAATTTTATCAGTTGCATTCCAGTGTTTTTTCCCTTTGAAGTCTTTCAGTTACTCTTTTTACAATGTACGTTTTGAAATAAAAATGTCATGTGGTTATTCAAACTTAAAGGTCTAAATTAATTACAGTTTCAACATCTGGATTTTATGTAAGAAGCAGAGGTAACTCAATGCGTCAGAACTGGCCTCAATCCTGAGGTTACTCAAAGCAGGACCAGAGCACCTGCATGACCCCAGGCACCATACGGGAGTCTAAAGGTGTATGAAAAGCAGGTAATCAGGAGTCATTCTAAGGAAGACTTGGAAGTTCGTATTGGAGCCAACCTGAGGATGGTAACCCAGGAGAGAGTCTTTCAGGAAGCCCTGAAGCCCACCCGTCCACTAGAGCTCAAAGTGTAGTTACCTACATTAGTGAGACACAGGGTCATACATCAGAGGACATACTGACTGTTGACACAATCCAGATCTGAACTGTTGCACACAACACAGTGGGTCACTCTGACCTACAAGGTTAGGAAGGGAGGTTGTCTCCTAAGAAGGACTGATTAATGCAATAGACAGCACACACTAAAATGGAGGGCAGAGAAAAATATCCTAAGTTTTTCTTCTCTTGCCATAACATATGAAGTTTATTTCATTGGTGAGAAAGAGAGAACACACAGGCAAGAGACCTCCAGTTTAGTTTGTAAGTTAGCTTGCAAGCCAGATGCTCAGAGCATATGAACAAAACAAATACAATGGGAATATCCAATGCTGTGATAAATTCAAGAATAAACTTAAAGTACTTTAAAATATGCCTATTTAAGATGCTCAAAGATAAAAAGGAATGACACTCATAAAAAAAAAAAGCAATAAAATGAGTTGTTTAAACATAACACTTGTCTGGGATGTTTCTTTGTTTTTGTAGTTTACTTATTTTAATTGGAGGCTAATTACTTTAAATATTGTAGTGGTTTTGCCATACATTGACATGAATCAGCCATGGGTGTACATGTGTTCCCCATCCTGAACACTCCTCCCACCTTCCTCCCCATCCCGTCCCTCAGGGTCATCCCCGTGCATCAGCCCTGAGCACCCTGTCTCATGCATTGAACCTGCACTGGCGATCTGTTTCACGTATGATAATATACACGTTTCAATGCTATTCTCTCAAATCATCCCACCCTCGCCTTCTCCCAGAGTCCAAAAGACTGTTCTGTGCATCTGTGTCTCTTTTGCTGTCTCAAATATAGGGTTATCATTACCATCTTTCTAAATTCCATATATATGCATTAGCATACTGTATTGGTGTTTTTCTTTCTGGCTTACTTCACTTTGTATAATAGGCACCAGTTTCATCCACCTCATTAGAACTGATTCACATTTTTTTTTTTTCAAATGGCTGAATAATAATCCATTGTGTATATGTACCACAGCTTTCTTATCCATTCATCTGCTGGTGGAAATCTAGGTTGCTTCCATGCCCTGGCTATTATAAACAGTGCTGCAATGAATATCGGGGTACACTGTCCCTTTCAGTTCTGGTTTGTGTGTGTGTGTATGCCCAGCAGTTTGATTGCTGGATAGTATGGCAGTTCTGTTTCCAGTTTTTTAAGGAATCTCCACACTGTTCTCCATAGTGGCTGTACTAGTTTGCATTCCCACCAACAGTGTAAGA
>SJYW01008570.1:112668-124838 GCA_006410735.1 Raphicerus campestris
TGGATTCTGATTGCTAGAATTTTGTTAAGGATTTTTGCATCTATGTTCATCAGTGATATTGGCCTGTAGTTTTCTTTTTTTGTGGCATCTTTGTCAGGTTTTGGTATTAGGGTGATGGTGGCCTCATAGAATGAGTTTGGAAGTTTACCTTCCTCTGCAATTTTCTGGAAGAGTTTGAGTAGGATAGGTGTTAGCTCTTCTCGAAATTTTTGGTAGAATTCAGCTGTGAAGCCATCTGGCCCTGGGCTTTTGTTTGCTGGAAGATTTCTGATTACAGTTTCGATTTTCATGCTTGTGATGGGTCTGTTAAGATTTTCTATTTCTTCCTGGTTCAGTTTTGGAAAGTTATACTCTTCTAAGAATTTGTCCATTTCTTCCAGGAAATAAAGGCTGTGAAAAAAGACAAAGAAGGACACCACATAATGATCAAAGTATCAATCTATGAAGGGGATATAACAATTATAAATATATATACTCAACATAGGAACACCACAATATGTAAGGCAAATGCTAACAAGTATGAAAGGGGAAATTAATAACACAGTAATTGTGGGAGACTTTAATATCCCACTCACATCTATGGATAGATCAACTAAACAGACAATTAACAAGGAAGCACAAACTTTAAATGACACAATGGACCAGTTAGTCCTAATTTATATCTATAGGACATTTCACCCCAAAACAATGAACTTTACCTTTTTCTCAAGTGCACACGGAACCTTCTCCAGGATAGATCACATCTTGGGCCATAAATCTAGCCTTGGTAAATTCAAAAAAAAATGTAATCATTCCAAGCATCCTTTCTGACCACAATGCAGTAAGATTAGATGTCAGTTAGGGAGAAAAACTATTAAAAATTCCAACATATGGAGGCTGAACAACATCATTCTGAATAACCAACAAATCACAGAATAAATAAAAAAAGAAGTCAAATTATGCATAGAAACAAATGAAAACACAACAACCCAAAACCTGTGGGACACTGTAAAAGCAGTGCTAAGGGGAAGGTTCATAGCAGTACAGGCTTACCTCAAGAAACAAGAAAAAAGACAAATGAGTGACCTAACTCTACAGCTAAAGCAACTAGAAAAGGGAGAAATGAAGAACCTCAGGGTTAGTAGAAGGAAAGAAATCTTAAAAATTAGGGCAGAAATAAATGCAAAAGAAATAAAAGAGACCATAGCAAAAATCAACAAAGCTAAAAGCTGGTTCTTTGAGAAGATAAATAAAATTGACAAACCACTAACCAGATTCATCAAGAAACAAAGGGAGAAGAATCAAATCAATAAAATTAGAAATGAAAATGGAGAGATCACAACAGACAACCAGAAATACAAAGGATCATAAGAGACTACTATCAGCAACTATATGCCAATAAAATGGACAACTTGGAAGAAATGGGATGTTTCTTAAAACTTCCTGATTCTTGTCCTTAAAGCCTGGGGCACAGGGATATGGCTGGGATGGAGGTTGTCCATTCATTCCCTCAATCTCAGGCTGGTAGCATGGGGCTTACTTACAAACTATGCCAGATAAGCACACTGATATTATGGGAAACCAATTAAAAGATGTGCTGGCCCTGAGACCTGGCTTCTGTTTCATGAGAAGCTCATGTTCACATTAAAGGATTTAAAGTCAGCTTACCATTCTTGGCAGACTCATACGTGGAATGTTTGCATCACTTATCTTCTCCCTAAACACTCTTGGAATCCACCTTTTTCTCTTTAATTATTTCTGCTGAGAACCTATTTTACTAAATTATTGAAATCTTCCTCCCATTTCTTTACTTTTAATGAAAACATATTACAGCTCTTTTTATGCTTTCCCATAAAGAAATGTAGGGGTAAGATACACTGAATTGACTACTTTTGTGATCAGAACACTGTTCCTGTGTCTTTTGAGTAAGACTGAGAAGTATCCCTGAAGGTGAAAATTCTGAATAAATGCTTAAATTTCCCTTTTTGAGTAGACAGGGCTCTCAGGAAGGTGGTGTGGGGAAGTCAGGATGATGCCAGGCATGTTTCGTGGTCATGAGGGTAACAGCCTTTTCTTGAAACATGCAGTGATCAAATATTCATGACTCCAAGTCCCTATCTGACAGTCAAAGCCCTGAGTTATAATTTTAGTAAAAGCAGATGCCGGTTTCTCATGTTGCATGTCATCTCAGTTGCCCTTCTGGGAGAGTGTATATATTAATGGTTATGAAATGAGCAGCTTAGTGAATATTAGAAGGGATTTTCCATCCCCCCAAAGAGAGGAATATGCCGAAATGTTCCATTGGCTTAATACTAGCTGGACATTTATGCAGATAAAACCACGCTCTAGAAAGTTGTTGTGAAGCGGGAACACCAGAGGCTTCAGGATGATTAGCTTGGAAGGTTTCATTATAGTCACACTGCCTGGAATGTTTCTGTTGTATTTACATTTACAGTTTTTAAAATTTATAATAAATATAGTTATTTAGCAATGTTGTGTTAGTTTCAGGTATACAGCAAAGTCATTGTTATACATAAAGATTATATATAAATGTGTATATCCTTTCTTACATTCTCTTCCATTGTCAGTTCAGTTCAGTTCAGTCACTCAGTTGTGTCTGACTCTTTGAGACCCCGTGAATTGCAGCACGTCAGGCCTCCCTGTCCATCACCAACTCCCGGAGTTCACTCAGACTCATGTCCATCAAGTCAGTGATGCCATCCAGCCATCTCATCCTCTGTCGTCCCCTTCTCCTCCTGCCCCCAATCCCTCTCAGCATCAGAGTCTTTTCCAATGAGTAAACTCTTCGCATAAGTTGGCCAAAGTACTGGAGTTTCAGCTTTAGCATCATTCCTTCCAAAGAAATCCCAGGACTGATCTTCAAAATGGACTGCTTGGATCTCCATGCAGTGCAAGGGACTCTCAAGAGTCTTCTCCAATATCACAGTTGCTGCTGCTGCTGCTAAGTCACTTCAGTCGTGTCCAACTCTGTGCGACCCCATAGATGGCAGCCCACCAGGCTTCCCCGTCCCTGGGATTTTCCAGGCAAGAACACTGCAGTGGGTTGCCATTTCCTTCTCCAATGCATGAAAGTGAAAAGTGAAAGTGAAGTTGCTCCGTCATGTCCAACTCTCAGCGACCTCATGGACTGCAGCCTACCAGGCTCCTCCATCCGTGGGATTTTCCAGGCAAGAGTACTGGAGTGGGGTGCCATTGCCTTAAAAAGCATCAATTCTTCAGTGCTCAGCTTTCTTCTCAGTCCAGCTTTCACATCCATACATGACCACTGGAAAAACCATAGCCTTGACTAGACAAACCTTTGTTGGCAAAGTAACCTCTCTGCTTTTAAATATGCTATCTAGGTTGGTCATAACTTTTCTTCCATGGAGTAAGCATCTTTTAATTTCATGGCTGCAATCACCATCTGCAATGATTTTGGAGCCCCCCAAAATAAAGTCTGACACTGTTTCCACTGTTTCCCCATCTATTTCCCATGAAGTGATGGGACCGGATGCTATGATCTTCATNTAGATCAATGGAACAAAATAGAAAGCCCAGAGATAAATCCATGCACCTATGGACACCTTATCTTTGACAAAGGAGACAAAAATATACAGTGAATTAAAGACAATCTCTTTAACAAGTGGTGCTGGGAAAACTGATCAATCACTTGTAAAAGAATGAAACTAGAACACTTTCTAACATCATACACAAAAGCAAACTCAAAATGGATTGAAGATCTAAATGGAAGACCAGAAACTATAAAAGTCCTAGAGGAGAACATAGGCAAAATGCTCTCCAACATACATCACAGCAGGATCCTCTATCACCCACCTCCCAGAATATTGGAAATAAAAGCAAAAAATAAACAAATNTTTCTGCTGTTGAGTTTTCTCTGTACATTATGAGTATTAATCCTTTACAGATAAAGGCTTTGAAGATATTTTTTCCCATTCTGTCAATTGCCTTTTTATTTTGTTGATACTGTCTTTTGGTACACAAGTTATTAAAAGTTTTAAGAAGTCTACTTCGTTAATTTTTTTTCCTTGCCTGTATCTTTGCTGTCATATCCAAGAAATCACTGCCAATGATTTCTGTAGAATGGTTTTGGTACCTTTGTCAAAAATCATTTTCCATATATTTGAGGGATTATTTCTGAGCTCTCTTGTGTTCCTGTGGTCTCTATGCCTGCCTTTGTGCCAGTACTACACAGTTTTGATTACTGTAGTTTTCTCTTAAGTTTTGCAGCCAGGAAGCATTAAATCCTCCAGCTCTGATCGTCTTTTCCATGTGTGCATTTAATATGGAGTCTGTTATTGGAAATAAGTCTTGACTGTGTGCCAATCACTACCCCCAGTTATACACTTCTCAGTCTTTTCCAATTCATCCTGTTGTTTTGATCAAAAGGGATTAGCAGGTGCACACTGTTACATGTAAAACAGACAACACAGACCTACTGTATAGCACAGGGAGCTATACAGCAGTTGATTCAATATGGTGTAGCAACCTATAATTGAAAAGAATCTGAAAAATAACATGTGTATGTAATTGAATCACTTTGCTATACACCTGAAATTAGCATAGCCTTGTAAATCAATGATGCTTAAATAAAATATATTAAAGTATTCTGTACAGAACAGTATAATCAAAACATATATCATTGATCATATAACTAAGGTTTTCCTAGAATTTTTTCCTATCTACACATATACCTCCCCCCAAAACTGAACGTAATATGCCTTCACATGCACACAAGTAAATATTCTTTCAGGTTTACTAAGTAGCAAAAATAGTGAGGTATTCTCTGTGTGTCTGTGTATAGAGACACATCCCTCAGAGCAGGATTAAAGATTATCTACAACCATTAGCCAGTGGACTAGATCTTGGAATCTTCAAGTTTCCAGCAGTTGATTCTACAATTCTCTCCAATTTCATGACTTTTTATAAGTGCCTATGTTAAATGTTCTTATTGCGTTTAGATTTAATGTCCTTTGATATATTTATATGAGGAAACAGCCGTGGCAGAATTGTAGTCATCACTGATGAGTATTGGATGCCCATGATGTTCTAAGAACTACACTCCCTAATTTCCTGGTTTATAGAATTGGGATTCTCTCCTTGAAAGAAAAACTATGACAAGCCTAGACAGCATATTGAAAAGCAGAGGTGCCACTTTGCTGACAAAGGTCTGTCTCGTCAAAGCTATGGTTTTTCCAGTTATCATGTACAGATTTGAGATCTGGGTTATAAAGAGGGCTGGGCACCAAAATATTGATGCTTTTGAACTGTGATGCTGGAGAAAATCCTTGAGTCCCTTGGGCAGCAAGGAGATCAAACAAGTCAATCCCAAAGGAAATCAACCCTGAATATTCATTGAAAGGACTGATGCTGAAGCTCCAATACTTGGGTCACCTGATGTAAAAAGCCAACTCACTGGAAAAGACTCTGATGCTGGGAAAGACTGAGGGCAGGAGGAGGGGGTAACAGATATTGAGATGGTTAGATAGTATCACTGGCTCAATAGACATGAGTTTGAGAAAACTCTGGGAGATAGTGAAGGACAGTGAAGCCTGGTATGCTGCAGTCCATGGGGTCACAACGAGTCAGACACGACTTAGCGACTGAACAACAACCAGCACAGGGTATTGCTATTCTAATTTCCTAGATAAGGAAACTCAGGCACAGAGAATTTAATTAAGTTATTCAAGTGTAGCCAGCGAGTGTTTTCAGTTCAGTTCAGTCACTCAGTCGTGTCCAATTCTGTGGCCCCATGAATCGCAGCATGCCAGGCCTCCCTGTCCATCACCAACTCCTGGAGTTCACTCAAACTCATGTCCATCGAGTTGGTGATGCCATCCAGCCATCTCATCCTCTATCATCCCCTTCTTCTCCTGCCCCCAACCCCTCCTAGCATCAGGGTCAGGAGAAAGAAATTCATCCCAGGAAGTTCATCCCTGGGGCATATGCTGCTGACTCCACTCTAAAATCTTACTTCCTGTGTCTCCTGGAACCATGTATTCAGCACAACCTGAGACACTTCTTTCAGACAAAGCCTGAGCTCACAGCTTGTCTTAGTTAGAAATTCAGCCAGGGTCACAAAGAAGGGGGTAACTTCTTGTGTGTTCAGGACTGTGGGTGAGATGGCATCCCACTTGGCACAGGATTTTCTGGAAGGCTTTTTAGTCACGTGTTAGTGGGTTTCACCTATTGTCTTCAAATCTTCTAAATAGTGCTAGCTAGAAAAAAAAAAGAAGTATTTTTATGAAATGCTCTTGACATTGAAAATGGTCTCTGTGTGTGGATGAGAAATGCATTGATGTTGCTAGCTTCCTGCATACTGTGTTCACCTTGAAACCATAGGCAGTAATCTTAATAGCTTTTTTTTTTTCTTACTTTCTTACAGAGAATGTAATAGTAAAGTACTTTTTCTAAGTCATTCCATTGTCAATACTTTGTCAATGGTATTTTGTATGGAAGAGTAGATGGTTGAGGAAAAAATTCATTGGATCATATAAATAAGTTTTCTCAAAATCTTCACCTTTCTACACACAACTTAATTTTGGACTTGGAAATGCATCACATACCGTCAGATACATATTTCAGGATAATACTGCACACTGAAACAGAACTGAATGCTCTTTCATGTGCACAGGAGTTAATATTCTCCTGGGGTTGCAGAGTAGCAGAAAGGGTGAGCAACACTGTATGTCTCGGTAGCTGGGTGGCGTCGTGTGTCACTGGATGCCTGGTGTGTAGTTACAGTGGGAAGAGGGTGTAGCTGGGGGAAAGGAGAGCAGGAAACAAGAGAAGAGTTGATTTCCTGAGCCCAGTGGCAACGACTGTGAGTGATCTGTTAGCTGTTTGGTCTCCATCATCCCCTGGTGCCTGCAGAGAATCCATAATGCCCACCAGCAGCATGGTGGGGAGCTAGTTTGAGAGCAGAGCTGTCACCCTAGTCCTGATATGCAGGAGAAACACAGTCTGACCTCTAGGAGCCTTGAGGGATAACCCTTGCTCCTTGGTCCTGAGCTACCCTGATGGTGGCCAGTAGTGTTCTAGGGGCTCCGCGCCTGTTTCCTCATGACTCTCTCAGTTGTTTCCATCTGCTTATGCCTTTGCACTGTTGCCCTAGCACCCTGACATTTTCAGGACAATTTGAGGGCAGGATGAGACACATATTTTAGTGAAACTGAATATAGTTTTGATTGAGCCAAACTGATAAGATAAAAAAAGATACTCAAGTATCAATCACTGTTTGTGGGTTTGCGTAAATTGTTTGCCATCTTCATTTGGGATGTGCTATGCATGCAATGAAGGGCCATAAATTCCAATACTGTGGCCATGAAGACTTCCAAAGAGAATTACTGTGTGGGTGTTAAAATTTTAAGCTATAAATTATGCATTTTTAAGAAAACAAGCATATTGCATTACCAGGATTGAGTAATAATTCTTAGCTTGGAGGAAAGATACTGTGAGTCAAATGAAAGATCCGCTCCAGAGAAGATCTGCATGACTGGGGATAGGTAATATGCAGAAAGGTCATTCTGAAGCCTTTGGAAAACAAGGGACAGTGATGTGACCCAGCTGGAGGGCTCAGAACAGCCAGCATTTGGCTTCACTGATTCTGGCTAGACATTACTGGCGACGGAAAGCCACAGTTGCCACCACAGGTCTGCTTCTGTCTGACAGCTATAAGATGTGGGTTCGCTTCCTGCCCCCAATTCTGCCCATTCTCCAATGAGAGGTGAACATTAAAACATGTTTGAAATACAGAATACAAAACCCATGAGAGACATAGCAAGGCCCTCCTTAATGGAAATGGGCATGTTTTTTTCAGGTCTCTGGAAGATGGCAATCACTGTGGAAAGTGTTAAGTAACTTGCAGCTAATAAACAGGTCAAAGACTTCTAGGAAAAAAAAAATTGTCCTTTTGCTTAGCATTTTCTATTATTGATTTCAAAACTGCTTCCTCCCTGGAAGAGATGTACAGGTGGCGGCAAAAGGGAAGTGGCACTGAGACTGCACCCAGCCTGCTGCCTTGACCCTAAGCCTCTCCCTGCGGGCAGGTGACCACAGGGCTTTCTTGGAACTATGATAGTGATCTTGTTGACTCTCTTGAGAAAATTGTTGTTGTTGTTCACATGCTCAGCTGTGTCCGACTCTTTGCAACCTCATGACTGCAGTGTACCAGGCCTCCCTGTCCTTCATCATCTCCCTGAGCTTGTTCAAATTCATGTCCATCGAGTTGGTGATGCCATCCAACCATCTTGCTCTCTGTTGTTCTATTTGCCTCCTGCCCTCAATCTTTCCCAGCATCAGCATCTTCTCCAAAGAGTTGGCTCTTCTCATCCAGGGGCCGAAGTGTTGGAGCTTCAGCTTCAGCATCAGTCCTTCCAATGAAGGGTTGGATTTCCAACATTCAGGGTTGATTTCCTTTGGGATTGACTGGTTTGATCTCCTTGCTTTTCAAGTAACTCTCAAGAGTCTTCTGCAACACCACAATTTGAAAGCACTAATTCTTTGGCACTCAGCCTTCTTTATGGTCCAATTCTCACATCCATACATGACTACTGGAAGAAAAAAAAAAAAACAGCTTTGACTAGAGGAAACTTTGGTTTCAAGTAATGTCTTTGGTTTCTAGGAAGGCTTTCTGATATCTTCTCAGGCAAGGCATTTGGAGAGTGGGCTTTGGTATCATGACAGAGCGGGTTGGGAAGGATGTTGATTTTTATTTGTTTGTCATTCTGTAGTTACATCTGAAGAATAAGGTAAATTATACAGAAGGAATGAGCATGTGTTCAGCATGGTGTGGCGCGGCAAGAGCTATGGCAGGTTGAACACAAGGAGGCAGCCATGTGTGTCTGTGTGTCTTGTGCCTATTATGGAGCTTGTCTGTTTCAAAGATAAACACATGGTAAGTGAATCCGGTCCGAGCCATTGGGTGTGCATCGAGGCTTTCAGAGAAAAGCTGCAATTCCTGATAACTGGTGGGATTCAGGAAGGTAAGAGAGGAGCCGGGTCTGGGAGGATGAATAGAGCTTCAAAACACAGACATGTAAGAAGTATGACAACTAGGCATAAAGAAGCTGCTTGCAGAAAGGTACTGAAGAAGATGGGTCACACTCACTTAGGCTATCTGAAGTCTGCAGGAAATTTAGTGAGGGGACAGGATCATGAAACATATTAAGACATGAGAAGTTGTAAAACAGAACATAAAGATTTATGAACTCTCTTGTTGTTCAGTCGCCAAGTCATGTCCGACTCTTTGTGAGCCCCTGGACTGCAGTTCACCAGGCTTCCCTGTCCTTCACTATCTCCCATAGTTTGCTCAAACTGTTGTCCATTGAGTTGGTGATGCCATCCAACAATTTCATCCTCTGTCGTCCCCTTCTCCTCCTGCCCTCAATCTTTGCCAGCATCGGGGTCTTTTCTAGTGAGTCAACTCTTTGCATTAAGTGGCCAAAGTATTGGAGCTTCAGCTTCAGCGTCAACCCTTCCGATAAGTATTCAGAGTTGATTTCCTTTAGGATTGACTGGTTGGATCTTGCTGTCGAAGAGACTCTCAAGAGTTATGAACTCTAATGGCCTTCAAAATTCAAGATTATTATAGAAACTACTTGAAATTCCTGTCATGGTAGCCCTTGAAGTGACAGATGCGCACATGCTTTTGTAAAATATGTAGTCTGTAAAACTGGCACCACGCTCCTCCTGGGTCAAATGTTTAAGGAGGGATGACGGATCACATGAATGCATCCTAAAACTTCTGCTTTATTGAATATTTGTTTGGATACTTTTTGTTGTAAAGTCTTTTCTCCCTACCACCAACTTAGTTGACATTTAATTCACATATAACATTATGTGACGTTCAGGTGTACTCTTACATAATGATTTGAGACTTATACATATTATAAATTGATTACAACAAGATTATTTCATGAACTCCTAAATTGAGTCAAGTTCCAGGGGCTTCCCTGGTGGCTCAGATGGAAAAGTGTCTGCCTGCAATGTGCGAGACCCTGGTTCGATCCCTGGATGAAGAAAATCCCCTGGAGAAGGAAATGGCAACCCACTCCAGTATTCTTGCCTGGAGAATCCCATGGACAGAGCAGCCTGGCAGGCTACAAGCCACAGGGTCACAAAGAGTTGGACACCACTGAATGACTTCACTTTACTTTCCAAGGAGAAATTGCCTAAAAGTTTTCTATATATACAGTTGTTGTTCTTTAGTTGCTAAGTCATGTCTGACTCTTGGCAACCCCATGAACTGTAGCCCTCTAGGCTTCTCTGTTGATGGGATTTCGCAGGCAAAAATACTGGAGTGGATTGCCATTTCCTTCTCTAGGGGATCTTTCCAACCCAGTGATCGAATTTGCATCTCCTGTATTTGCAGGTGGGTTCTTTACTGCTGAGCTACCAGGGAAGCCAGTACATAAATAAAATAAGTATTCTCTTTCAAACATTTACCAGTTTGAATTTCTGTGCTCTGTGCATCTTTCAACACCTAAGGCATAAAACATTTCATTTCAGAATCTCTACACTTGTTCCTTACCATGAATGGTTTAATGGAAACAACCTATTCAATAGAGACTTGACATATACCTGAATTTACCTGCTGAATGATTTTTATATATTCTACCATAATTCTCCAGGGCCTTGATCACTAGTCTTTACTTACAAACAAAAACTGATAGCTGAAGCCCAAGAGGAATAATAACTATAAACATAAATATCAGACAAAAACTCTGCTGAATTTTAGACTCCATTACAATAAAAGCAAATGCAAAATAAACAATCTAAAATGTACACAAAGTAAAAGCAATAAGGATATCTCATGAGCTTTAGTTTTACTTTTTCTGTCAAAAAAAAATTGCTTGGACTTCTAAGCCATTGTGGTATTTTTAAGTCTCTTGAAAACAGTGGGAATAGGTTGTCAGATTTCTAACTTAAAATCCCTAGGCAACTCTTTCTGAAAGAGTAGCAACAAAGATCAAGCCTAAGTGTAGCTCATAAAATGCTTTTAAGTAGGATGAGCATGTAGATTCAAAGGGGAAGGGCAATTTTATCATTGGTAAATATGCTATTGACATTTTTAAGTAAAGTGGCTTTACTTTGTATGAAAAGCAAGAACAACACTTTACATTTGATAAGTGTGTCATTTATTACCTTATATATGACAACAGAAATTTATGAAAGTTAAAAATGTTTAAACAGTAGAAAATAGTACAGCCTTGTGACTATAATTATTTGAGATTAGTAGTGCTGAGAGATGTCTTTGAGCTCACGTTCTATATTTTTGAGATATGAGGAAGTGATGTTTCACATATAGGAATGGAATTGCTATTTCTTGAGACAAGGAATTTTTGTAGTGAGTTCAACTAAACAGAAAATGCATAGAATTTGGATCAAAAGCTGGTTAGTTGCTATCTTGAAATGTGACCTTGAGTAAGACTTCTGGTGAATATTTATTTCTTCATGCATGCAGTTGCAGAGTTACTATTTCATCCCTCAAATAAAACAGATGCATGGCCTGTACAGAGCCTGGTAAGTATTGGTGCTCAGTCACCTCTGCTTAGTAACTGTTTCTCTTTCCTAGGGAGATAAATTTTACCGGTGGATATTACAGCAGTAGTTTTATTCAGCATCTAGATCACAGTGAAAAAAATATGCCGGTTATGTGGAGGGGAAATAAACAATTTTCAATATACAAATTCCAAATGAAAAATAAGCTTTTAACAAAATGTTTTAATTTCAAACTAAGTCTTACACTTATGGAAGACATTTTAGTAAGACAAATTGACTTTCATCTCTGGCTTTTTTTTTTTTCCTTTGTGCATATATCAGTTCAGTTGAATTCAGTCCAGTTGCTCAGTCATCTCCGACTCTTTGCGACCCCGTGAATTGCAGCACGCCAGGCCTCCCTGTCCATCACCAACTCCCGGAGTTCACTCAAACTCATGTCCATTGAGTCAGTGATGCCATCCACCCATCTCATCCTCTGTCGTTCCCTTCTTCTCCTGCCCCCAATCCCTCCCAGCATCAGAGTCTTTTCCAATGAGTCAAGTCTTCACATGAGGTGGCCAAAGTTACTGGAGTTTCAGCTTTAGTATCATTCCTTCCAAAGAAATCCCAGGCCTGATCTCCTTTAGAATGGACTGGTTGGATCTCCTTGCAGTCCAAGGGACTTTCAAGAG
>SJYW01008570.1:130836-165955 GCA_006410735.1 Raphicerus campestris
TTAAAAGCTTCTGCACAACAAAGGAAACTATAAGAAAGGTGAAAAGACAGCCTTCAGAATGGGGGAAAATAATAGCAAATGAAGCAACTGACAAACAACTAATCAGAAATATACAAGCAACTCCTGCAGCTCAATTCTAGAAAAATAAATGACCCAATCAAAAAATGGGCCAAAGAACTAAATAGACATTTCTCCAAAGAAGACATACAGATGGCTAACAAACACATGAAAAGATGCTCAACATCACTCATTATCAGAGAAATGCAAATCAAAACGACAATGAGGTACCATTTCACGCCAATCAGAATGGCTGCGATACAAAAGTCTACAAGCAATAAATGCTGGAGAGGGTGTGGAGAAAAAGAACCCTCTTACACTGTTGGTGGGAATGCAAACTAGTACAGCCACTATGGAGAACAGTGTGGAGATTCCTTAAAAAACTGGATATAGAACTGCCTTATGACCCAGCAATCCCACTGCTGGGCATACACACCAAGGAAACCAGAATTGAAAGAGACACGTGTACCCCAATGTTCATCACAGCACTGTTTATAATAGCCAGGACATGGAGGCAACCTAGATATCCATCAGCAGACGAATGGATAAGAAAGCAGTGGTACATATACACAATGGAGTATTACTCAGCCATTAAAAAGGATACATTTGAATCAGTTCTAATGAGGTGGATGAAACTGGAGCCGATGATACCGACTGAAGTAAGCCAGAAAGAAAAACACCAATACAGTATACTAATGCATATATATGGAATTTAGAAAGATAGTAACGATAACCCTGTATGCGAGACAGCAAAAGAGACACAGATGTATACAACAGTCTTTTGGACTCTGTGGGAGAGGGAGAGGGTGGGATGATTTGGGAGAATGGTATTGAAACCTGTATAATATCATATATGAAATGAATCGCCAGTCCAGGTTCGATGCATGATACTGGATGCTTGGGGCTGGTGCACTGAGATGACCCAGAGGAATGGTATGGGGAGGAAAGAGGGAGGGGGGTTCAGAATGGGGAACACGTGTATACCTGTGGTGGATTTATGTTGATGTATGGCAAAACCAATACAATATTGTAAAGTAATTAACCTCCAATTGAAATAATTAAATTTATATTTAAAAGAAAAAAAACTTATACCAACTCTAATGTTACATATTGTTGCTAATTAATGATTTGACTTAGATTCAATAGATATATTTTGGTAACATCTTTTTTTTTAGATTGAATCACATCTATGCAAACACTGAAAGTATAAAATAATATTGACCATTTCCAGTTACCTATACTTTAATATTTTTCATGTGTTAAATAACTGCATTGGTGTACTGAATAGAGATACTCATATAAAACAGTGACATAGATGTCTAGATTATAATTTTGGATTACAGGGTATGATAAGAAATTTTGAGATGACACTGATACAAGATACAGGTGAGAAAAACTGTGATATCAAACATTTGTCATTTAATCATGTATAATCAGCTCATATTAGGCATATGAACTATATATATATTGTTCAACAGAAAAAATGCAGGCCCAAAATATCATCACCTATGCTAAAACCCAGGATATTAAACTTAAATTTAATACCTAACCTAATGGCAGTTTTGACCTTCCTCAGAAAGTCTTAATCAACCAGTTTGAAATTTTCTGCTCAGCACCAATGAAGTAATCTGGCACATGGGCCCTCTCCATCCTGCCAGTCTCCAGAATAAGAAATGATTTACAGATATAAGTTATTCAGGGCCCCTTGCACCCAAAAGAAGATGGCCTAGTCTAAGAATAATCCTTTAACTACTTTTGCTAACAACTTCCTGGTGCCACTTATAAAAACCTTCCATTTTGTACTACTCCCTGAGAGTGTCCTGCTTGTTGCTAATGAGATGCTGCCCCATTCATGAATTGCCTAATAAAAACCAATGAAACTTTCAAGTTTACTTGGTTAAACATTATTTACTGCATTATAAACATATACATTGTTATTATTGCTTTCTGAAACCTATCTCTATTTATAATGGGTTTGGCCTTATGAAATATACTTCCATGACATTAGTTTATTCAACAAAGATATATTTTGTGCCTAGAGAATGCTTCACATGGTAGGTGTTGGGGACAAACTGTGAACAAGGTAGACATGATATAAAGTTCTATCTTTAAAACTTCCAGCATAAAGGCTAGAAGAAAAGAAAGTGCAAATATATAAATGAAAAATAGTGTTGATATTTCAGCTGCANCTTAGCAGGAAAGTTATGACAGACCCAGACATCATGTTGAAAAGCAGAGATATTATTCTGCCGACAAAGGTCTGTATGATCAAGGCTATACTCTTCCCAGTAGTCATGTATGGTTTTGAGAGCTGGTCGTAAAGAAGGCACAGCACCAGGGAATTTATGCCTTTGATGCTGAAGAAGAGAAGACTCCTGAAAATCCCTTGGACAGCAAGGACGTCAAATCAGCTCATCTTAAGGGAGATCAAACCCTAAATATTCACTGCAAGGACTGATGCTAAAACTGAAGCTCCAGTATTTTGGTCATCTGATGCATACAGATGACTCATTGGAAAAGCCCTTGATGCTGTGAAAGATTGAGGGCAGAAGGATAAGAGGGCATCAGAGGATGAGATGGCTGGACAGCATCACCAATTCAGTGAACATGAACTTGGGCAAACTCCAGGAGATGGTGAGGGACAGGGAAGCTTGACATGCAGGGAGGCTGCAGTCCATGCAGTCACAAAAAGTCTGACATGACTGAGCAACTGAACAGCAACAGCAGAATATGCTAACTATTGACTGATAGGCTCAACTAGTGTAGAAACACTTTATTTGAGTTTTCATAACAATCATATTAAACCTTGAGTTGAAAATGAGTGACGTGTGAAGCAGAGTTGGNCTCATCTTAAGGGAGATCAAACCCTAAATATTCACTGCAAGGACTGATGCTAAAACTGAAGCTCCAGTATTTTGGTCATCTGATGCATACAGATGACTCATTGGAAAAGCCCTTGATGCTGTGAAAGATTGAGGGCAGAAGGATAAGAGGGCATCAGAGGATGAGATGGCTGGACAGCATCACCAATTCAGTGAACATGAACTTGGGCAAACTCCAGGAGATGGTGAGGGACAGGGAAGCTTGACATGCAGGGAGGCTGCAGTCCATGCAGTCACAAAAAGTCTGACATGACTGAGCAACTGAACAGCAACAGCAGAATATGCTAACTATTGACTGATAGGCTCAACTAGTGTAGAAACACTTTATTTGAGTTTTCATAACAATCTTATTAAACCTTGAGTTGAAAATGAGTGACGTGTGAAGCAGAGTTGGTGAAAGTCTTGAATTTAAAAGGTGTGCCATTTTTGATTACTAATTCAAGGATAAGTAGTTCAATCAAGCTTTTTTTTTAAAACTCTCACTATTAAACTTAACTCTTTTTCAATAGTTTTAATAATTAGTGAGTACTTATCTGCATTTTCTAAGTAGTTCCTGAATGTAAGATTTATTTCATTACTTGCATATGATCTGTTATCCTTAATACAAATTTTTGTGTATTATGTACATACACACACGACTAGAGATACAGATAGAACCAATGTGTGCAAGAGAGCTTGTAGGTAGAAAGTGAGAGATGGGTTAAAAGTCTCATAGCCAAGATCTTGGATTCTGTTGATGGAAATAAGAAAGTGGAATTTTTATTTTAAAAAGTCCTGAACAGTTATCAAATGTCATTTTCTTTTAAAGTGAAAGTCGCTCATGTCTGACACTTTGAGAACCCATGGACTGTAGCATCCATGGAATTCTCCAGACCAGAATACTGGAGTGGGTAGCCTTTCCTTTCTCCAGGGGATCTTCCCAACCCAGGGATTGGACCCAGGTTTCCTGTATTGTAGGCGGATTCTTTTCCAGCCAAGTCACAAGGAAGCCCATGAATGCATAATTCCAATACTTGCATAATTGTCTTTGACATTCAAACTGTATAGAGTTAGTAACAATAGTTAGTTATTAATAGGTACAGATATTATAGGCTTCCCAGGTGGCTCAGATGGTAAAAAAATCTGCCCACAGTGCTAGAGACACAAGTTCGATCTCTGGGTTGCAAAGATCCCTGGAAAAGGGAATGGCAATCCACGCCAGTATTCTTGCCTGCAGAATTCCATGGACAGATTAGCCTAGCAGGCTACAGATATTATATGATATCGCTACTGACATAATTGGATAAGTTTGTAAGTGGTACTTGTTTACAGGCAGGCACAACTCAGCTGCAAATTTGTGTGAGAAAAACCAGCCCACCATTTTATATGATGAGAAAGGAATTAGTTCTGAGTTCTAATTAGGTACCCAGATGTTTACTGAATGGCTGGTACAGATGAACTAGTCTGTTAAATCCTCAAGGAGGAGCTGCAGGAGTCTCAGCCGTTTCCCTCTCAGCGCACCTGAGGAGGAGAACATATGTTTATTCCCCTATAATGGTTGGACTTAGTAAAAAAATTTAAAAAAAGATGCATTAAACAACTCTTTAGTGAATGGCTGAAATGCATCAGCTACTTTGCTGTGTAAAAGGAAGCTCCTGGAGGGAGTATGGATAAAGAGGACAAGCAGAAAAATATGAGTGAGTTGGGGGTGACTTCAACTGGAAAGTCACAGCTCTGTCCCTCCCTCAAGCCAGCCTCCAGGGAGGATTCCTGAGCCCAGACTCTGAGCTCTTAGTAAACACAACAAACCCCGCCACCCTCTCTTTCCCTCCTGCTTCTAAGTTCGTTGTTCCTCCTTCCTTGTGATAAGCTTGGTCCATCTGAAAGCTCCTGTTCACCATCATGCCTGCTGCTGGATTCCATAGGCTTCTGCATTTTTAAAGCAATTCACCCATGTAGGTTTTTTTTTTTGCCATAAAAGTATATCTTTAGACTTATTAGCAAGTCAGTATTATTTACTGTGATCTTTCTTTTGAATTCATTTAAGAAAAGCTTCTGTCTGTTGAAAAGTGAGGATTCACTTGATGTGTATTAGACTTCCATTCAGCACCCAAGATTCATATTCCAGATTTTCTGTTTTTTTTTTTCCTCAGAAAAATTCACCCGTTTCCTAAGATTTCATGTGCAATAGTAAAAATAAGCAGTGGCAGCAGTCTCTGTGACACGTTAACTGGAAAAAATCACTGTCTGTATCACTTTTGACTCAATTAAAAAAAAAAGACTATTATGGTGGTAATCTGTCTCTCTTTCACATACACACATATGAGGAAATAGTCTTGGTAAAGCAGAGACTTAATGAAGGTCTGATTACCCCAGACTGTACAATTTTTACAAAAGAAAACACTTGAACAGCATATATTTACTCTAAAACATTCCTGGAGCTATCTATTAGATCACAACAAAAGCAGACTTGAAGGTGAAAAAAATAATAATTGTCCTGAAAGATCATGCCGGAGATTACAGTTCCTGCATCTGTGGTCCTGCGTTCCTGGCGTCTCAGCACCCTCTGTGGTTTAGCGGGAATATCTCGATTGCTTGAGGTTTCAAGTGGTTATTAAAAAGGTTAACAGCAATGAGTGTTTGGCTTTTAAAAACCACTTTATTCTACTCAAGGATTAATATATTTCTCACTGTGATATTTCCAAATTTCAACAATGCTTGAATTTTCAAAGGAGAGAAAATATGAGCAAAGGATAATCATGAGATTTCTCATTCTGTGTTTATGAGTTAAGAGAAGGTCATATTATTTTGCATATTCTAGTACATCTTTGCCATTATGATATTTCTGTGTTTTTTAAAAAAATTGATGCAAAGACTATTAAAGTATAATGCAGAATTCAGTGTTGAAAGGATTCTTAAGAAGAATGAAAAAGGTTGAATTGATTACCCTGTGTGAAATATGTTTTGAACTTAGAACCAATTAATTGCATTGATTCAGTTATTGTGTACAGCTCAGTCGAATTATGGCTGTGCATCGGCTTCATTAGCTATTTAAAAAATTATATTTATGTTAACATTAATGTTTTATGACAAAATGCTTTTACGTCTGAAAACCAAGATCATATATTTCAGAATATCTGGCAGAATTCTGGGTAAATACTAGGTGTTTATTAACTGATTTCTAGAAACCTAATTTTCTAATTTATTGGTTCATTTTTCATGCAGCTTTTGTTCTTATGTCAGACATTGATTCTTTCATGAAGGTAAAGCATTGGGAGATATGTATGTGATCTGGATGCACAAACGGGAAAAATGACTGATTGCCGTATGTGTGTGCACCTGCAGTGTTCTCTAAGGCATTTTGCCATGGCATCTCACAGCACTTGTTAATAAAATGGACTGCAGTGAGTAGAACATTGGGGGTTAGAATCTGTTCTCATTTCTTAGAAAAACTGTTCTTGTTACTCAGTTGGTAAGTAATGCCAGACTCCGGGACCCTGTGGACTGCAGCACACCAGGCTTCTGTGTCTTCCACTATCTCCTGGAGCTTTCTCAAATCCATGTTCACTGAGTCAGTGATTCCATCCAACCATCTCATCCTCTGTTATACCCTTCTCCTCCTGCTCTCAAGTTTTCACAGCATCAGGGTCTTTTCCAGTGAGTCAGCTCTTCACATCAAGTGGCCAAAGTGTTAGAGCTTCAGCTTCAGCCTTTCATTCAATGAATACTTAAGGTTGATTTCCTTTAGGATGGACTGACTTGATATCCTTCTTGTCCAAGGGACATTCAAGACTCTTCTTCAGCACCACATTTTGAAAGCATCAGTTCTTTGGGTTTCAGCCTTCTTTATGGTCCAGTTCTCACATCTGTACATGCCTGGATGTGGATGGTATTGACCATTCTAAGCTGGTGACAGGGGTTGGGTGGGGGGAGGCAGGACTGGTACCGACCCTTTCCTACCACTGTTCAGGACACACTTCAGAAACTCTCCTGTGGAGTCTCATTACTGCTGCGTTTGAAACTGTCAAAATGTTTGGGACTTGAACATGCACTCTAGTATGTTTTTTCTACATGGAGTTCATGTATGAACGTTTTATCTATCCAGGAGAAGCTGAATTTCTCAGCTAAAGGATTGATTTGTTTTTATTCTCCCACAAAAACCATAGCTTGTCAGGCTGGAAAGATAACTCTGGTGCAGAGAGGACCACTGGAAATTTCACCTTTCCCTCTTTAATTACATCACCTTGAGTTAAGCTCTGAAGCATGCTGCACTCTCAGACGTGCATGCCTCTGTGCCCAGTCATGTCCACCACTTTACAACCCCATGCACTGGAGCACACCAGGCTCTTCTGTCCATGAAATTCTCCAGGCAAGAATACTGGAGTAGGTTGCCATTTTCTTCTCCAGAGGCTCTTCCTAACCTGGGGATCGAACCCATGTCTCTTGCGTTTCCTGCATTGGCAGGCAGATTCTTTACCAACTGTGCTACTTGATTGAACTGTCACTGCTACTCGACTATCACATATGTTGTAATTTCTAGGGCAACAGTGTAACTTTACCAAACAGTAAACTTTACCAAATAGTAAACTTAGAAACCCTGTAATGTCGATGATGGACACTATCCCAAGAGAGCTCTTCTCAAACAGGAGCACTGTTGTAAGATTTCTCAGTGACTGAGAGTTCAGTTGTCCATATAAGTGTGTGATCCATAATGAGTCTGTGTGTGAACACGTGATTTTGCATTGTAGTATAGAAATTTGATACCAGGAAATTTAGTCACTATTTTCATTTTTTCTCATCAGAAAATTTGGATTTAGATATTATATACAATATTAAAGTGATTATTTTCACTAATGCTTATATCTGCCCATTTTCACTAATACTTATATTTGCCCATATTTTCATATTATCATCACATACCCTGGGCTTACTTCCTTTCTGTATTTCCAAGCCACTTGAGAGCATTTCTAAACAACTTTGGAACAATAAACACAAGTTATTCTAAGGGAATCCTGTCCCACTTGGTAAAACAACATAACATGCTATATAAATAATGCAATTGTTGTGTCTCAAGAAGCTGAATAATTAGTACTTTGGTCCATTAATTAAAATTATAGGCCTTACACTTAACCAGAATATTGAACTGACACTAAGAAATGAACCTTTACAGAAACCCCACAGATAATTGGAAAGGCTTTGAATTAGTCCATGAGTGCACAGTATTCCCTGGCATAGATTAAACTATATAAGAAAGTACTAGTCATTATATAAACAAATGCAGGTGAAACAAAATATATGTGAAGACTGGCATCAAGTGAATAATCATTTGCTGTTATGCTTTTTTTTCCCCGCCTTATTTTTAGGATTTCTTTTAACACTACATCAGAGAGTTACAGCCTATACGGACACATAGGAACATGGATGGTATTCTTCAAGAAAGAAACAGAGGGAGAAATGAATCTGTGATGTTCTCTGGTTGGCTGTTGCCACGTTGCATTCCCAGCTGTAATACAACCATCAGATCCATTAGCTGTGAAATACCATTGCTTTGCAAATGAGGGAAACTTACCAGTTTTGTCCCTTATGATTCTGTGGCTGTTTTGCAGTTATGGCATTCAGACAGCTGGTCTCAGATTCTGCCTTGCTTTGCTGGGGTGGAGGAGTCATCTCCAAATAAGGTACCCTAACACACACACACGCACATACCAAAAGCTTCCAGACATTTTTTTGAATCTTATTATAGATTTCTTTTAGAAAAAAATTCTTAACTTTCAGAAACCTGCCTAGAAAATTGTCGTCTTTACTCTGAGGAGCATTTTCTAGAAGAGAGTAAGATATTTCAAAGAGGAAGTCATCTCCGCTATGGAAAGGAAGGTTTCAGATGCACTGACCCCACGTTTTTCCATTTTTCACGTTGGTCCCCACTGGAGGAGAAAACATTTTTCAAGCTTTCTTCACATCATTGGACATTACACATGGCACACAGGCAGGCACGTCCCAGAAACTACTCCAGATACACAGCTGCAGACGTAGTAAAGCGTACACCTCAGACACACACCACACCGTGCACACCAGAAACCACACACACACAACAGCACGCGCCGCATGCACCATGCCCTGCACGCATGGTTTGAAATGACTTCACCTCCTGACTCTCAGAGAAATGACACTGTATTAGAGAGAACACCCTTATATTCCTTTCTATAAATAATATGCAGCTCCTTATTTTGCCACACACTCTCTCTTTTGTCACTTACCTGAGTGTAAAGGTCAAAGTTCAAAGCATGGTCTGAGAGGCAGGTCCATTGCCCTGGCACCATTTTGTGCTTGTCTGTCTGTGTCCCCTCTTTCTACTCAACTTCTACTCTTTCTCAGTGGGGCTTTGTCCTGAATGTCAAAGCCTCTAAATCATCTTGTCACAGTCTCTCAGTATGTGGCATACTCGATAAGTCACCCGGACGTTGATCCACCCTGGCTGAACTCCGTAGCTGCCCATATAGGTTTTCAGTCCTATTGGTTATCAAAGCATCAAGCTACTGGTTTACAGGCTCCCCTCCCTGACCTGTATTCTATCCTATTTCCTGTATTTCTGGGGACTCAAAATTATACACATTTTTAAATTTCATAAGCCAATTGTCTACCTAGGGTCCAAAACGACATCAGGAGAAACGTTGTTTTGGAACGGTTTGCTCAGTAGAGCAGGTAAGCTGTGTTTGTTTCGTCCAAACACATTTCGAGGATGTGATCCATGGACTCAGATGTTCATCATAGCCTCTCAGCTTGGAGTCACATGAGAATGGTCATAGAAGAACAATTAGAGCCAAGCTTTGCCCTGTGCTGTCTCCTAACTCTGCCTCCAGGTAGATCTGCATTATTTCTCTTCTGAAAGATTAGTGTATGTTGGGGTCTTATATTAGCCTTTGTGGCTAGTGTGTGTTGATCTGTAACTGAGCTGTAGAGAATAATATATGGGAACAGGGTTATGTACAAGAAAAGGAGAACATGCTGAGGATGAGAACTAGAAGTGAGAACTTACAAAGAGACGGTGAGGAAGCCACCTCACAGAGACAGGTGGTTCAGGTTGGCATCAGCAGAGGTGATGGGGGCAATGATGGCATAGACCACACAGCTGGCACAGGGCAGGGGGACAGGACCAGGTCAGTGACAAACAAAGGAAGAGTGGGTCTGAGAGGTGCTTGGGGTGGAATCGAACGACGCTGAAAAATGGAAGCATCACTGCAGATTTTGCAATGATTATCAGAGTTGTTCTTAATCTGAAGATCATAGGGATGGGCTGGGGCTCTGAGGCATGGAAGAAAGAAGGCTGGTTGGGATAATCTTACAGCAGGTCCACTCGAGGTGGTCTGGGGCTTTGTTCACATGAGGAAGAGGTTTGGGAAGATGAGACTATTAAATGTAAATATGCTATCAACTGCACACCGTCAATATCTGGGTCCCTCCAGTGCATGAATCAGACTGAACAGATCTGAAGTCTGACCAGTAAGGAAAGGGAGAGGATGGTGAAGATACAAGGGGGCAGATAGGGAGCTGGGTTATTTGTTTTATTTATTTTTTTTAGAGATGATAATTAAATTCCAAGAAGAGCATTGGGTACTGATATTTAGAGAAATGAGATCTCTCACAAACACTGAAGACTTCGGAATGTTAAAGTNGAGTGCACAGTATTCCCTGGCATAGATTAAACTATATAAGAAAGTACTAGTCATTATATAAACAAATGCAGGTGAAACAAAATATATGTGAAGACTGGCATCAAGTGAATAATCATTTGCTGTTATGCTTTTTTTTCCCCGCCTTATTTTTAGGATTTCTTTTAACACTACATCAGAGAGTTACAGCCTATATGGACACATAGGAACATGGATGGTATTCCTCAAGAAAGAAACAGAGGGAGAAATGAATCTGTGATGTTCTCTGGTTGGCTGTTGCCACGTTGCATTCCCAGCTGTAATACAACCGTCAGATCCATTAGCTGTGAAATACCATTGCTTTGCAAATGAGGGAAACTTACCAGTTTTGTCCCTTATGATTCTGTGGCTGTTTTGCAGTTATGGCATTCAGACAGCTGGTCTCAGATTCTGCCTTGCTTTGCTGGGTGGAGGGGTCATCTCCAAATAAGGTACCCTAACACACACACACGCACATACCAAAAGCTTCCAGACATTTTTTGAATCTTATTATAGATTTCTTTTAGAAAAAAATTCTTAACTTTCAGAAACCTGCCTAGAAAATTGTCGTCTTTACTCTGAGGAGCATTTTCTAGAAGAGAGTAAGATATTTCAAAGAGGAAGTCATCTCCGCTATGGAAAGGAAGGTTTCAGATGCACTGACCCCACGTTTTTCCATTTTTCACGTTAGTCCCCACTGGAGGAGAAAACATTTTTCAAGCTTTCTTCACATCATTGGACATTACACATGGCACACAGGCAGGCACGTCCCAGAAACTACTCCAGATACACAGCTGCAGACGTAGTAAAGTGTACACCTCAGACACACACCACACCGTGCACACCAGAAACCACACACACACAACAGCACGCGCCGCATGCACCATGCCCTGCACGCATGGTTTGAAATGACTTCACCTCCTGACTCTCAGAGAAATGACACTGTATTAGAGAGAACACCCTTATATTCCTTTCTATAAATAATATGCAGCTCCTTATTTTGCCACACACTCTCTCTTTTGTCACTTACCTGAGTGTAAAGGTCAAAGTTCAAAGCATGGTCTGAGAGGCAGGTCCATTGCCCTGGCACCATTTTGTGCTTGTCTGTCTGTGTCCCCTCTTTCTACTCAACTTCTACTCTTTCTCAGTGGGGCTTTGTCCTGAATGTCAAAGCCTCTAAATCATCTTGTCACAGTCTCTCGGTATGTGGTGTACTCAATAAGTCACCCGGACGTTGATCCACCCTGGCTGAACTCCGTAGCTGCCCATATAGGTTTTCAGTCCTATTGGTTATCAAAGCATCAAGCTGCTGGTTTACAGGCTCCCCTCCCTGACCTGTATTCTATCCTATTTCCTGTATTTCTGGGGACTCAAAATTATACACATTTTTAAATTTCATAAGCCAATTGTCTACCTAGGGTCCAAAACGACATCAGGAGAAACGTTGTTTTGGAACGGTTTGCTCAGTAGAGCAGGTAAGCTGTGTTTGTTTCGTCCAAACACATTTCGAGGATGTGATCCATGGACTCAGATGTTCATCATAGCCTCTCAGCTTGGAGTCACATGAGAATGGTCATAGAAGAACAATTAGAGCCAAGCTTTGCCCTGTGCTGTCTCCTAACTCTGCCTCCACGTAGATCTGCATTATTTCTCTTCTGAAAGATTAGTGTATGTTGGGGTCTTATATTAGCCTTTGTGGCTAGTGTGTGTTGATCTGTAACTGAGCTGTAGAGAATAATATATGGGAACAGGGTTATGTACAAGAAAAGGAGAACATGCTGAGGATGAGAACTAGAAGTGAGAACTTACAAAGAGACGGTGAGGAAGCCACCTCACAGAGACAGGTGGTTCAGGTTGGCATCAGCAGAGGTGGTGGGGGCAATGATGGCATAGACCACACGGCTGGCACAGGGCAGGGGGACAGGACCAGGTCAGTGACAAACAAAGGAAGAGTGGGTCTGAGAGGTGCTTGGGGTGGAATCGAACGACGCTGAAAAATGGAAGCATCACTGCAGATTTTGCAATGATTATCAGAGTTGTTCTTAATCTGAAGATCATAGGGATGGGCTGGGGCTCTGAGGCATGGAAGAAAGAAGGCTGGTTGGGATAATCTTACAGCAGGTCCACTCGAGGTGGTCTGGGGCTTTGTTCACATGAGGAAGAGGTTTGGGAAGATGAGACTATTAAATGTAAATATGCTATCAACTGCACACCGTCAATATCTGGGTCCCTCCAGTGCATGAATCAGACTGAACAGATCTGAAGTCTGACCAGTAAGGAAAGGGAGAGGATGGTGAAGATACAAGGGGGCAGATAGGGAGCTGGGTTATTTGTTTTATTTATTTTTTTTAGAGATGATAATTAAATTCCAAGAAGAGCATTGGGTACTGATATTTAGAGAAATGAGATCTCTCACAAACACTGAAGACTTCGGAATGTTAAAGTGATAAAACACTCCTCATAGCCCAGACTTTTACAATGAGATCAGACATATTTCTGACCTATTCAATATTTCTTTGAATTCAGCATTAAAAAAAAAATTCAGGCTAAAGAACTAAGACTATAAAGAAGTTAAGACAGTGCAAATGGTGATAATAAGAAAGTAGAGCTGGCATTTTTCCCTTCATATCTATCATCTAGCGTCTGAAATTAAGAAGGTCAGTGGTACAACACTGCTATATATTACTCATGATGTCGTGTATTGAATACAGTCTTTGGAGAGCACGTAAGAATTTTATGTCAGAGAACTTCAAGATGTTTTCAAATTTACTGAATTAACCTTTCTCCTAGACACTGAAATACATTTTTTTTAGATTGCATACTTAAATGTGTCTTCAATATTAAAAGTATTTAAAAACAAAAAGTAAATGTTCACAATTATGAGGAATCCTAAGACATCTAAGTGTCCTATGATGTAAAACGATTAATTGTTATGTCCTTAATATACCGTAATACTGAATATATACTATGAAACCATTAACGGACTATCTGTGACTATGTAGCAATATGAACATGATTCTGAAATACAGTTTAGTTTTTAAAAAATGAGTATAAAATGATAAGTGTTCTGGTAACATTTGAGAATGTATGCACTGGAGAAAGACTTTAGGGCCTTACACAGGGCATGATGGTGAAGCTAAAGCATTGCACACCATTCCTCAGTTTGTTGAATTTCATATATCAAGTTCATCATGTATAGGTCAATACCTTCATCTGTTCTCAAAACTTGTTTACAATCCAAACATGAAAGAGGTCGTTCTTTCTTTTCAGGAGACACATTTTGCATAAACACGTACTCTGTGGTTTTCAGATGACATGGCACCTCTTCACGTGCCCTTCAAATAGAAGTCTTAAGTGGATTCTGTATTAAAAGGTTAATTTTTCCATCTTGCCTGGGTTTTTTGTACCTTTCCTTTCCTTATAGTGAGAAGGCCGGTACTCTGAAATGTTCTTCAAAACTGTGCTGTCCTCAGGGAAACCGCTGCCTGTAAAAGCACATTAACTTTGCAGTGATTATGTCGCCCGGTGGTGTAGCTTACTTCCTGTTTAATAAATCATGCCTTTCACTTAGGCTGATGAAGTAGTATGCTAATCTCACTCTAGGGTGGCTGCAGGGGGCTTTAGACTCCAGCTCTGGCCACACCTCTGTCACCGCCTTGCTCTGTGTCTGCCAAAATTCTCAGCTGTGGGTGATTGTCTCTGCTCAGTTCCCAGCTATTGGAAATGGCCAGTTTTGCTCAGCCCTAAGCTTTGAGTTGTGCCCTTCCATTTTGGGGAGTGCATTTATAAAAGTACTTCCTATTCGTGGGTTTAAAAAAAAGTCGACTTTAAAAAATAGATTCTAGCACACATTCGTAGACTATCAGTTAGTTAATCCAGTGGCCAGAGCACCTACTGTGGCGTATGCAGCCTTTAAAATGAACACACCCTTATGCTGGAAAATGACCCTCAGTCAGGGAAGTATAACTATCCCTTGGATCCTAAAGGACAGCTGGCATTATCATTCAATAATTAGTTAGGAAACTAAAACTTGATAATAGGAGTAGTCCCGCTTCATTTCCTTATGAAATATGTATACTTTAGAAGGATTAAGCACCCTTTTCTGTTTTGTTCTGTTGAAGGATTGAGGAAATAGGAATTTGGAGACAAAAACTCAAGTGATTTCCTGAATAATAATCACAGCTAAGGTGTGAAGGAAGATACTCATTAAATGTAATATTTATTCATTGGCATATTATGTCAATGGTTTAATTCAGGGGTCCCCATCCTCTGGGATCTAATACCTGATGATATAAGGTGAAGTTGATGTAATGATAATGGAAATAAAGTGAGTCATCCCCAATCAACTCCACAACTTCCCCCAGTCTGCAGAAAAATTGTCTTCCACAAAACTGGTCTTTGGTTTCAAAGAAATTGGTGAACGTTGGATTGATTCTTCCTGTAGAGAGGTTTATCACCTTCAAACTGGAGAAGTTTCCTAGCTGTCAGCATTATTTGGGTGTAAAAGAAATCAGAGGAATCTGATTCTATATGTGAGGAGGAAGTGTTATGGAAAGTGAAAGTTATATTCCTATAAAACCCCTCAAATTAAAAGGGTAAAACTGAAGTTAGAATTACAACTTGATCACTTACTGGCTGAGTAACCTAGAGCATGTCCACAATTTTGGAATTAATTTCATCTCCTGTATAATTTGGATGATAATTCCTCTGTTGGTTTCACAAGCTTAATGTGATAATCAAATCGGATGTGTCTAAGAAATCAGTTTAACGTGTAAAATCAGTATCTTGTATAATCTATTACATTCTACAGTAGATATGATATCCATTAAGAAAGAGGAGAAAAAAAAAAACTCCTTAACTTGGCATGCAGGGCCCTTTGTAATTAGAGTAAAGCAACTTTAAATCTGATTTTTCACCCCAACTAGATTATTCTCCCAAAAGTGAATTAGTTTATATTCGGCTCGCATCCATTAGGAAACGCCTATCGTGCGTAAACAAGAGTGGATTGCATTTCTAATGTTAGGCTCTGGAGGTTCCCACATTTCAGTGGTGGTTTGTGCATCTCCCGGTTCTCTCTCCTCGCCTCTTCTCAGTCCCTCATGGACACCTTTCTAGTTGTAGCTTCTGGGGTCTGGGAAGGAGGAGGCAGAGGGAGGGTGAGACACCCTCCCTAGAAAAGTGACCCCCCCCCGTCCCGAGTCCACTCCAGCTGGCCTCTCCTCCAGAAGCACCATCCACACGAAGTGCCGCATGGCCACTGTAGCTGCAGGCAAGGATGAGGAAGAAATTTCCTTTCACAGCGTCTCGGGAAATTCAGGGTGGTAAGGATGTCAAATGCTGCAAATCAGCATTGAGTGAGCATAGGAAATACAACAGATGACTTCTTGTTTAGTATAACACCGAGAGGGGTTTTTTTAGTTATAAATAAAGGATTTTTGATATCTGTGGTACGTTCATAAGATGCTTATTCTTGCTGCCTTTTAAAAAAATATTTGCTCAGTACTTGACTATGGTTATGTAAATATTATAAGTAGTATTGTTACTTTTTTCCATTTTATTTTCTAAGAGTAGAAAATACTGAAAGAGATGATGCTTCTGTTAATGGAAACTTTTAAAATATACTTGAGCACCTTTTATTTACTGCTAAGTCGCTTCAGTCGTGTCCAATTCTGTGTGACCCCATAGACGGCAGCCCACCAGACTCCCCCATCTGTGGGATTCTCCAGGCAAGAACACTCGAGTGGGTTGGCATTTCCTTGAGCCCCAAATACTCCTTTACTAACTAATTTTCAGAGAAACTTTTTGGTCCTAGAGAAAAGCAACATGTCCTTTACGTCTCTCTAAATCACTTAAAAACTTTCAATGTGGAATAATTTTTCATGTGTCCTTCCTTTTGGGAGAGGAGATGGATGGAATTCAAACACATTTATATATTTTATTGATATATACTTGACATATAACATATTAATTTCAGATGTACCTCTTGTATGTACTGCACAGTTATCACATCAAGTTTAGTTGAAACACGTCAACCCAGATAATTAAAAAATTTATTTTTGTGATGAGAATATTTCAAATATAATTGAGCAAGTTTCAAATATACAGTAAAACATTATTAGTCATCATGTTGTATATTCCATTCCATTGCTTATTTATTTTTTCAAGTGGGAGTTTGTACTTTGGGGGGCTTCCCTGATAGTTCAGTTGGTAAAGAATCTGTCTGCGATATAGGAGACCCAGTTCAATTCCTGGGTCGGGAAGATTCACTGGAGAAGAGATAGGTTACCCACTCCAGTGTTCTTGGACTTCCCTTGTGGCTCAGCTGGTAAAGAATACACCTGCAATGCGGGAGACCTGGGTTCAATCCCTGGGTTGAGAAGATACCCTAGAGAAGAAAAAGGCTATCCACTTCAGTATTCTGGCCTGGAGAATTCCATGGACTATACAGTTCATGGTGTCACAAAGACTCGATCACTACTTTGTGATTTCCACTTTCACTTATACTATTTGATCCCTTTTCACCTCTTCTTTAAGCTCCCGNAGTAGTATTGTTACTTTTTTCCATTTTATTTTCTAAGAGTAGAAAATACTGAAAGAGATGATGCTTCTGTTAATGGAAACTTTTAAAATATACTTGAGCACCTTTTATTTACTGCTAAGTCGCTTCAGTCGTGTCCAATTCTGTGTGACCCCATAGACGGCAGCCCACCAGACTCCCCCATCTGTGGGATTCTCCAGGCAAGAACACTCGAGTGGGTTGGCATTTCCTTGAGCCCCAAATACTCCTTTACTAACTAATTTTCAGAGAAACTTTTTGGTCCTAGAGAAAAGCAACATGTCCTTTACGTCTCTCTAAATCACTTAAAAACTTTCAATGTGGAATAATTTTTCATGTGTCCTTCCTTTTGGGAGAGGAGATGGATGGAATTCAAACACATTTATATATTTTATTGATATATACTTGACATATAACATGTTAATTTCAGATGTACCTCTTGTATGTACTGCACAGTTATCACATCAAGTTTAGTTGAAACACGTCAACCCAGATAATTAAAAAATTTATTTTTGTGATGAGAATATTTCAAATATAATTGAGCAAGTTTCAAATATACAGTAAAACATTATTAGTCATCATGTTGTATATTCCATTCCATTGCTTATTTATTTTTTCAAGTGGGAGTTTGTACTTTGGGGGGCTTCCCTGATAGTTCAGTTGGTAAAGAATCTGTCTGCGATATAGGAGACCCAGTTCAATTCCTGGGTCGGGAAGATTCACTGGAGAAGGGATAGGTTACCCACTCCAGTGTTCTTGGACTTCCCTTGTGGCTCAGCTGGTAAAGAATACACCTGCAATGCGGGAGACCTGGGTTCAATCCCTGGGTTGAGAAGATACCCTAGAGAAGAAAAAGGCTATCCACTTCAGTATTCTGGCCTGGAGAATTCCATGGACTATACAGTTCATGGTGTCACAAAGACTCGATCACTACTTTGTGATTTCCACTTTCACTTATACTATTTGATCCCTTTTCACCTCTTCTTTAAGCTCCCAATCCTCTAGCTTTTTTTTTCTTCTTCTATATCTAGGAGCTTGTTGTTTTGTATTTTACATTCTACATTTAAGTGAAAATGTACAGTGTTTGTCTTTCTCTAACTTAAATCATTTAGCATAGTGCTCTCTAGGTCCATCAATGTTGTTTCAAATGGCATTATTTCATCTTTTTTTTCTGGCTGAGTAATATTACATTGTGTGTTTATACCACATTTTCTTGATCCATTCATCCATGGATCCAGACATTTAGGTTGTTTCCATATCTTGGCTGTTGTAAACAGTGCTGTAGTGAATATGAGGTGCATATATTTTTGAGTTAGTGTGTTTATTTTCTTTGAGCAAATGCCCAGAAGTGGAATTGTTGGATTATATGGTAAATCCCAGGTGGCGCTAATGGTAAAAAAACCTGTCTGCCAGCACAGGAGATGTAAGAGACATGGAGAGTTTGGGAGATCTCCTGGAGGAGGGCACAGCAACCCGCTCCAGTATTCTTGCCCACAGAATCCCATGGACAGAGGAGCCTGGCAGGCTACAGTCCAGTCCATGGGCTCGCAAAGAATTGGACATGACTGAAGAACTTAGCATGCATGCATGGTAATTCCACTTTTAACTTAAGGACCTTCAACATAGCTTTTCAGAATACCAACACCAACTTACTGTCCCACTAACAGTGCACATCTGCACCAACACATATTATTTCTTATCTTCTTNTTTTTTTCTGGAAAAAAACGCAAAAAACTGTGTGTTAGTTTGAATGGTGAGTCATCTTGGAGGCCAAGAATTCTGCTGCCAAATCTGTCACCCTGCCCTGACAAATAAGGCATCAGTGTGACCCACTTGTAGCTTGTTTGTAGCTTCTAGATAAGCTGACAACATCCAGTCAGTATGGGATAAATTTGAATTGTATTCAGTAAAGAACACAGTGATTTAATAAGAGGAGGAGAAGAATTTTGAATGCATGATACAAATGAAGCAGCCCAGTAGAGATGAATGATGTTGAACATTGATTAGCTGGTTTATTTATTTATTTGTTTGTTTTTCTTTTAATATTTAGGTTAAAGGAGTTTTCAAATCATGTCCCTCTTAATACCATACCTAAATTATAGGGCTTTTTCCTTATGTATCCTTGGTAAATTTTGAGTTATTCATTTAATAATTCTTATATTTTAAAAATGTTTTCATGATTGTTTTACATATCTTTACATTTTATCACACTCAGAATAAAAAGCAAAGCTATATTACCCTAAAGCATCACCCAAGCTCCTCGCCCTATTTAAACGTGCAACTACTTTTCTCCAGTAATTCTTATTGCTTTATTGCTCACCCTTTTCATGACCCCATCTGGCTTACAGGGCCTTGTATGTTCAGTATTTATCAATTTCCATCTTTATATAGACTATAAGCTCCGTGAGATGAGCTTTAAAAAAAAAAAGTCCTGCAAGTCTAGAACAGATCTGGGAACATAGAAGTTCCTCCAAAAATATTTTTGCATGAATACTTTAGTTATATTTTGTATTCATTTTTCATGAGCATAAAGCTCTTGTTTGGAAGTTTTTATAGTAAAAATACCCACTGGGGTGTGTGCTATTGAGTTAGGAATTCACTGTCTGTTCCTCGGGTTCATGGCACCTGTCATGGAGTCTTTCATGTGTTAGTTAATTGATGAATATTTGCTTAATAAATGAAACATAATAAATAGAAATTTAATTTAGCTGCCTTTTCTTTACAGTAATGCGCTTGTCCTATGTACTTTCAATGGTGAATGATGCTTAGCAGCAAAAACAAATATCTTTAGAAGAAGAAAGGGATTCTTGAAAATATTTAAATATTTCACCTGTGGCCATAAATCCAAATTCCATGCTCTTTCACACTGGCAGTGACCCTTTATTTTTAATTATCATATTTAGGAAGCAAGTAAGTGGTGCTCAGAAAACCATGCACAAGTTTACAGCATAAGATGCCTGAGCTATAACCATAACCATAACCATTTGGACAACAGACTTCTTCCTGCTGTGGCAACTCCAGACATGCGGAGCGTAAATCCTCCATCTCCCATCCATGATCAAGGCTCCAAGAAGGGTCCTTGGGACCAGTCAGGAGCTGTGGCCCCAGGGAGGCTGATACAATGGAGCTGACCCTGGGGACTGGCTGAGCACAGCCTCTTCATCACTGTTTCACTTGTGAGTTTTGGTGAAGATTTCTCTCCTTGCAAATGAGAAAACAGAACACAACCATTTAGGGGTCCCTTTTCTGTTGGTCACAAGTTTCCTTTTTATAATTTCNTCCTCCATCTCCCATCCATGATCAAGGCTCCAAGAAGGGTCCTTGGGACCAGTCAGGAGCTGTGGCCCCAGGGAGGCTGATACAATGGAGCTGACCCTGGGGACTGGCTGAGCACAGCCTCTTCATCACTGTTTCACTTGTGAGTTTTGGTGAAGATTTCTCTCCTTGCAAATGAGAAAACAGAACACAACCATTTAGGGGTCCCTTGTCTGTTGGTCACAAGTTTCCTTTTTATAATTTCAGGAAACTGTTCATCTCAGTGAGTCCGAGCCCACTTTATTTCTGAAGAGAGTGAGACGGTGACCAAGTGGTGGGGAAAGGACCGGGCTTATTTTGCTGGGTTGGGACAGCAGATGAGGGAATATGGGATGGGAGAACTGTCCTCAGCTTTTCTTGAAATAGATACCAAACTAAAGAGGAGAGCCCAACTTGAATTAAAATGAGCTGAATTGGTCAAATGAGATAGAAGATGATCCTGGGCAGTTTATTTAAGATAAGAGGGAACCGCACGGATACCTGTGTTTTTATTCCACACATAACAGCAAAGGAGGGGCACGAGAAAGGACAGACAAGACTCCTAGAACTATTTCAAGAACGGTGATGATGTATGTGAGAGTTAAGCACCATAAATCAATGTATTTCCTGGAAGCACATTTTTAGAGGTTTTTATCAGTGATTATTACCAGTTAAAGAATTTCAGAAAGTTATGCCATCATAGTAAAAATACCAGCTTCTTACTTAGCATGAGAACAGAGCTAAACTGGTGGTCTTAATAAAACTACTTGTGACTTTTATTATACCAACAAATATGAATAGATGTTTTTATAGGTCATTCTGAGAGGCCTATCAGGCCTGTTTCCAATTGGTCAGCTTTTTCCTTCACTGGGTGAACTTGGGTGNGGTTTTTATCAGTGATTATTACCAGATAAAGAATTTCAGAAAGTCATGCGAGCATAGTAAAAATATCAGCTTCTTACTTAGCATGAGAACAGAGCTAAACTGGTGGTCTTAATAAAACTGCTTGTGACTTTTATTATACCAACAAATATGAATAGATGTTTTTATAGGTCATTCTGAGAGGCCCATCAGGCCTGTTTCCAATGTCAGCTTTTTCCTTCACTGGGTGAACTTGGGTAAGGTGTTTGTCTCATGAGCAGAATGGAGGGAATGACAGCTCCTTGGTGTTGGTCAAGATGAGCTTTGAGTCAGTACCTGTCTTGGATTTAGATCGCTCCCCATCAGAGAATCCTCCATACACATTTGCTGGGAGGAGGTGGGACTTGTGCAGTCTTTGAAGTGTTGTCTTTGTCAAGTTGAGTTTGTTTTGAAAACTAACAATGAGATTATGGAGAAGGCAATGGCACCCCACTCCAGTACTCTTGCTTGGAAACTCGCATGGACGGAGGAGCCTGGTGGGCTGCAGTCCATGGGGTCGCTAAAAGTCAGACATTACTGAGCAACTTCACTTTCACTTTTCACTTTCATGCATTGGAGAAGGAAATGGCAACCCACTCCAGTGTTCTTGCCTGGAGAATCCCAGGGACCGGGGAGCCTGGTGGGAGCCATCTATGGGGTCTTGCACAGAGTCAGACATGACTGAAGTGACTTAGCAGCAGCAGCAATGAGATTACTATTTCCCAAAAGGATATAACAGGTGCCCAAACCTCTCTGCAGACACAGTTAATTAGGAACACAATCTCTTCCATCAGTTCTAAGATACCCAGTTCCTCTCATGTGTTAGCATATCTGAGGTCAGGGTGCTGACCGCAGCTGGCCTCTTCCAGCTGATGGTCAAAAGGTGGATGTCACTGCCTGGTTTTCCTTCCTGGTAGCAGGACCACACAAGGGTGGCCTCTTAGTGGTTCTGCCGGCAAAGTGACTACAGCAGCTTAATGCAAAATATGAATCCTGGTTGTTATCATAGGACTTTTTCGCCACACTNCTGGTGGGAGCCATCTATGGGGTCTTGCACAGAGTCAGACATGACTGAAGTGACTTAGCAGCAGCAGCAATGAGATTACTGTTTCCCAAAAGGATATAAGGGGTGCCCAAACCTCTCTGCAGACACAGTTAATTAGGGACACAATCTCTTCCATCAGTTCTAAGATACCCAGTTTCTCTCATGTGTTAGCATATCTGAGGTCAGGGTGCTGACCCCAGCTGGCCTCTTCCAGCTGATGGTCAAAAGGTAGATGTCACTGCCTGGTTTTCCTTCCTGGTAGCAGGACCACACAAGGGTGGCCTCTTAGTGGTTCTGCTGGCAAAGTGATTACAGCAGCTTAATGCAAAATATGAATCCTGGTTGTTATCATAGGACTTTCTCGCCACACTATCTGCTTGGTGCAAAAAGACACTGGTATCAGAACTTGCAGAAAGAGTGTAGTGGGGGTGAGAAGCAATCCAGGAGGCACTAATAGAACATCCCTTTATCAAATGTCAAATCTCCAAAGCTTCTCCTATCACCAAGAATAGTACTGAGTCAAAATGTGGTAAGAAATATTAGGATGTCGACTGTAAACATGGCTTAGGAAGACTAGTCTATTTTACTTATATCGTCTATGTTCTATACATACAAGACTGATCTGTTGTAAAAATCTGTACCTAAATGTATATAAAAGACTTCTTTAAATCATAGAACAAAATCCTGAGTATTAAATGAGGTGGTTTTAATTTATATATTGGTGGTATATAGAAATAATGCATCTTATCAAGACATGACATTGCAGAATGACCTAGTTCTCTGCCGCTTCTTTGATCATCTCTAATTTGGAAACTACGGCAAAGGGGTAACAAGTTATTCTGTCATGGATCCTGTTATTTGAAATTGTAGTAAAAAAAAAAAAAAAAAACTGAGACATGTAAATGATAATTTCCACATCTTTGTAGAATTAATTTATTTTAAACTCTAGTTGGTTCTGGCTTTGGTGAATAATGCAGGAGTTTAGTGGCTGAATATATTTAGACTTGGTTTATTAATAAGACATTAGGAATTTCACAGGAGTAATCTTAGCTCTGTGTTTCCTTTGAGCTGGCTAGTTTTTATCTGCTGCTTCAAATTTGTTCTCTCCTTCCCTGCATCTCTCTGAGCCCTGAGATCCCAGCCTTGAAGGCTAGAATCAGGGAGCATCCTTGCTCTCTAACTGCCAAACTGAGAAAAGGAGGGGGCCAAGGTCAGGGTCACATTCCCCACAGATGAGCGCCCACTTTAGTGCAGACACAGCTCCCTCCTGTGAGCAGGCCTTTCCTGTGGGCAGATTTCTACCTCCCTTGACCTAAAGGAAGTAGACTGTTTACCCTTTCTAGCTCTGGAGTGCTTCTCAGGTCCCAGGGCAATTTTCCTCATCCCTCTGAAGAAGTAATACATTATCTTTAGCAAAACACCCAACGAAGATGAATGGATACATCACCTGAGTTGAATCCAGACAGTGGAATGTTATCCAGCACTAAAAAGAAATGGACTCTGAAGCTGTGAAAAGACACAGAGGAACCTGCAATGCATAAGTGTAGGAAGCCAGTGTAAAAAGGCTTTATACCAAATGGTTCTAAGGAGTCAACATTTTGGAAAGGGTGAGGCTATGAAGACTGTACAGGAATCAAGGGTTGCTAGGGCTTCAGGGAGGGGAGAAATGAATGAACAGGAGGAACTCAGAGGATTTTGAGGGCAGTGAAACTATGTTGTCGAATGCTGTGATGGTAGATACATGTCATTATCCATTTGGCACTTCCCAGGTGGCTCAGTGGTTAAGAATTCACCTGCCAATGCAGGAGACACAAAGATGCAGGTTTGATCCCTGGGTCAGGAAGATCCCCTGGAGAAGGAAATGGCAACCCACTCCAGTATTCTTGCATGGAAAATTCCATGGACAGAGGAGTCTGATGGACTGTGGTCTGTGGTACTGCAAAGAGTCGGACACGATTGAGCATGCGCATACACATCCAGCTTTCCAAACCGACAGAAATTCCAACGCTGAGTGACTTTTGACATGAGCTGTGCATTTTGGAAGATTATGATGGATCAGTGAAGGTCCATCAGTTGTCACAGATGCATTGAATGCCATCTGGTGGGGATGTTGATAATGGGGAACTTGGCAGCTGTTGAGAAGAGGGTACAGTATATGAGAAATCTCTGGACTCTTCACTCAGAGTTATTAGGAACTTCAGACTGCCCTAAACATAAAGTTCTTAATTGGAAAAGAATCCCTTGAATTAACCCATATGACCATTTTATATTTTCTTTAGGAACCCAGACTTCATGTGTTTTATTTTATAGTTTTTCAATCTTAGAATTATTTCAGTATATCACAGCAATGTCATCACTTTTCTAAGTATAATAAAAGATCTTTATACTAGATGACCTGATGTTTCTTAGCATTCAGCTTTGCTTAGGTCAGTTCATGTCTTTATGTAATAAGATGTCACATTGAAACTACTGAATATAACATTTAAAATTCAATTTGGACAGTAATGAAGATGCCTGAAGGCATGACATTAAGACTATAATGTCAGTAAAATAGAGACTTTTTTTCCCAGCAAATATCTTCCTCTAGAAGATATAGAAATGTGTACTTGTCTCACAGTGGGTTATTGCAAATTCCACTCAATTGAAAAATTCTTCAAAAGGTGGGGTGGTGGGAGTGGGGTAGACTACATATCAATAAGTAAGGCTGTCTTTGCTAAAAGTTGCAACCTGGCTTAAATTAAAGAAAATTTACAAAATTTACATGTACATTAAAGAAAAAGAAATTGGTGAGATGGCCAGGGAAATAAATAGTCTCTTTCCCATGTATAGCCCCTGGTGTTTTAATAATCTTGCCAAGTCCCTAAACCTGTACACTAACCAGGTAACAATGGATTCATACAAGAAACATGAACAAAATGATGGCTTTCACAGGCTGTTTGGTGGAAGAAGTTTGCTGTGGACACTGGATTGCTGCCCTGCTTTTGCACAAACAAGTGTCTTTTCCGTTCATATGAAATAATCATTCACCAGACTGACAGTCAAGTTAAAATAAACCTTTTAATTTCACAGAGATTTTGGAAAAAAAATGTTGAATACTTTCAAAATTATTTCATAAACTATGTATGTCATATATGTAATATAAGAACTAGATATTACCGTTTTGATGCATTACTTTAAAATAGTCAATCTAATTAGTCTAATTTTTATCTACTCATGTAATTAGGTTGGTTTATGAATGTTACTATCCAATAAATGATAAATTATTTACCTTTTACATAGAGATATTCTCCATGCTGAGGCTAAAATCTCAGAAAAAAAAGAGTACATCATATGAAAAAATGTCCATAAAAATAAAATGCTGTATTTTAGCTTTAATTTGAAAATACACTGTACTTTGAGGGTAAAAAAAATGCAGGTTCAAAATAAAACCTGTGGAAATTAGTGGGAAAAAAGTAAAAATGTGTTCTTTAGCTCTGCTGATCTGAAGTCTGCCATGATTTAGGACATCTACTTTCATTGTGATGATTTATTATATATGATTAAAAGAATAGATTTGTATTCTCATTTTATACTTAAGAATATATTAGATTAAGGAAAATAATTTTCATTATCCTCAGTTTTAAAATTTTCTTTTAAATATATATTTATCCCTATAATTATTCATCTCTCTACCACTTAGAATATGTTCCTGAGAATGCTATATTTGTCTTCTTTTTATCTAAATTCTAATAAAACATTTTAGAACAATTTAAAGATGAGTTTAAATCATCCTAATCCATATCAATTAAAAGATATGCCCATCTCTATAGCAGAATATTTAGAAACTGACATTCCTATTATACAAAATAAATGCCACTCCATTATTCNGGGGTTGCACTCAGAGATGTGTATAAGAGACAGTTAGAACAATTTAAAGAGAATTTAAATCATCCTAATCCATATCAATTAAAAGATATGCCCATCTCTATAGCAGAATATTTAGAAACTGACATTCCTATTATACAAAATAAATGCCACTCCATTATTCTGATCATAATATTTTGGGTAAAGATGAAGATAAGCTCTTATTTTGACATTATAACAACTATTTAATGAGTAAGTTGTGGGAAGATGTATCCCTCTCAATTTTAGAGAAGAATGAACTGGAAGTGTTTCTGTTGAAATTGTGAGCCACTGGAATTACACGGGACAGAAGTATGCTGGCTGAGTCATAGGGACAGATGGGTATTTGTTTTTACTTTGCTGTAAAATTTTCTCTTCTTAATTACAAACTACAATTTTCTGCTACAAGTAAAATTGAACTTAGAGAATAGAAATCTAAATAGAACTGTAGCTTTGTAGACAAAGTTGATGAGCATTATCTGTATCATATGCTCATTGTTTTTTTTAATTGAAGCTGCTACTTAAACCTGGGTTATAGTTGAGTCTGATTCTGCCAAAGAAAATGTCCCTCAGCATGACTCCAGCTGCTCTTGGCAACCTGTCCAAAGTGTGGGAGACAGACATGGTTAGCAACCTTCCTTAAATNTATACCAAATGGTTCTAAGGAGTCAACATTTTGGAAAGGGTGAGGCTATGAAGACTGTACAGGAATCAAGGGTTGCTAGGGCTTCAGGGAGGGGAGAAATGAATGAACAGGAGGAACTCAGAGGATTTTGAGGGCAGTGAAACTATGTTGTCGAATGCTGTGATGGTAGATACATGTCATTATCCATTTGGCACTTCCCAGGTGGCTCAGTGGTTAAGAATTCACCTGCCAATGCAGGAGACACAAAGATGCAGGTTTGATCCCTGGGTCAGGAAGATCCCCTGGAGAAGGAAATGGCAACCCACTCCAGTATTCTTGCATGGAAAATTCCATGGACAGAGGAGTCTGATGGACTGTGGTCTGTGGTACTGCAAAGAGTCGGACACGATTGAGCATGCGCATACACATCCAGCTTTCCAAACCGACAGAAATTCCAACGCTGAGTGACTTTTGACATGAGCTGTGCATTTTGGAAGATTATGATGGATCAGTGAAGGTCCATCAGTTGTCACAGATGCATTGAATGCCATCTGGTGGGGATGTTGATAATGGGGAACTTGGCAGCTGTTGAGAAGAGGGTACAGTATATGAGAAATCTCTGGACTCTCCACTCAGAGTTATTAGGAACTTCAGACTGCCCTAAACATAAAGTTCTTAATTGGAAAAGAATCCCTTGAATTAACCCATATGACCATTTTATATTTTCTTTAGGAACCCAGACTTCATGTGTTTTATTTTATAGTTTTTCAATCTTAGAATTATTTCAGTATATCACAGCAATGTCATCACTTTTCTAAGTATAATAAAAGATCTTTATACTAGATGACCTGATGTTTCTTAGCATTCAGCTTTGCTTAGGTCAGTTCATGTCTTTATGTAATAAGATGTCACATTGAAACTACTGAATATAACATTTAAAATTCAATTTGGACAGTAATGAAGATGCCTGAAGGCATGACATTAAGACTATAATGTCAGTAAAATAGAGACTTTTTTTCCCAGCAAATATCTTCCTCTAGAAGATATAGAAATGTGTACTTGTCTCACAGTGGGTTATTGCAAATTCCACTCAATTGAAAAATTCTCCAAAAGGTGGGGTGGTGGGAGCGGGGTAGACTACATATCAATAAGTAAGGCTGTCTTTGCTAAAAGTTGCAACCTGGCTTAAATTAAAGAAAATTTACAAAATTTACATGTACATTAAAGAAAAAGAAATTGGTGAGATGGCCAGGGAAATAAATAGTCTCTTTCCCATGTATAGCCCCTGGTGTTTTAATAATCTTGCCAAGTCCCTAAACCTGTACACTAACCAGGTAACAATGGATTCATACAAGAAACATGAACAAAATGATGGCTTTCACAGGCTGTTTGGTGGAAGAAGTTTGCTGTGGACACTGGATTGCTGCCCTGCTTTTGCGCAAACAAGTGTCTTTTCCGTTCATATGAAATAATCATTCACCAGACTGACAGTCAAGTTTAAATAAACCTTTTAATTTCACAGAGATTTTGGAAAAAAAATGTTGAATACTTTCAAAATTATTTCATAAACTATGTATGTCATATATGTAATATAAGAACTAGATATTACCGTTTTGATGCATTACTTTAAAATAGTCAATCTAATTAGTCTAATTTTTATCTACTCATGTAATTAGGTTGGTTTATGAATGTTACTATCCAATAAATGATAAATTATTTACCTTTTACATAGAGATATTCTCCATGCTGAGGCTAAAATCTCAGAAAAAAAAGAGTACATCATATGAAAAAATGTCCATAAAAATAAAATGCTGTATTTTAGCTTTAATTTGAAAATACACTGTACTTTGAGGGTAAAAAAAATGCAGGTTCAAAATAAAACCTGTGGAAATTAGTGGGAAAAAAGTAAAAATGTGTTCTTTAGCTCTGCTGATCTGAAGTCTGCCATGATTTAGGACATCTACTTTCATTGTGATGATTTATTATATATGATTAAAAGAATGGATTTGTATTCTCATTTTATACTTAAGAATATATTAGATTAAGGAAAATAATTTTCATTATCCTCAGTTTTAAAATTTTCTTTTAAGTATATATTTATCCCTATAATTATTCATCTCTCTACCACTTAGAATATGTTCCTGAGAATGCTATATTTGTCTTCTTTTTATCTAAATTCTAATAAAACATTTTAGAACAATTTAAAGATGAGTTTAAATCATCCTAATCCATATCAATTAAAAGATATGCCCATCTCTATAGCAGAATATTTAGAAACTGACATTCCTATTATACAAAATAAATGCCACTCCATTATTCTGATCATAATATTTTGGGTAAAGATGAAGATAAGCTCTTATTTTGACATTATAACAACTATTTAATGAGTAAGTTGTGGGAAGATGTATCCCTCTCAATTTTAGAGAAGAATGAACTGGAAGTGTTTCTGTTGAAATTGTGAGCCACTGGAATTACACGGGACAGAAGTATGCTGGCTGAGTCATAGGGACAGATGGGTATTTGTTTTTACTTTGCTGTAAAATTTTCTCTTCTTAATTACAAACTACAATTTTCTGCTACAAGTAAAATTGAACTTAGAGAATAGAAATCTAAATAGAACTGTAGCTTTGTAGACAAAGTTGATGAGCATTATCTGTATCATATGCTCATTGTTTTTTTTAATTGAAGCTGCTACTTAAACCTGGGTTATAGTTGAGTCTGATTCTGCCAAAGAAAATGTCCCTCAGCATGACTCCAGCTGCTCTTGGCAACCTGTCCAAAGTGTGGGAGACAGACATGGTTAGCAACCTTCCTTAAATTCTGTTCCTGTATTTTCTGTAACTAGAGAAATAATTTTGTCCTCCTTTTTCAAGTGATATGGAGGATGGTTTCTCTAATCCTCAAACACCTATTTTACTTTAAATATTTTTAATTTTTTTTCCTACAGTATAATCAGTTCAGTTCAGTTCAGTTACCCAATCGTGTCTGACTCTTTGTGACTCCATGAACTGCAGCACGCCAGGCCTCCCTGTCCATCACCAACTCCTGGAGTTCACCCAAACTCATGTCCATCGAGTCGGTGATGCCATCCAGCCATCTCATCCTCTGTCGTCCCCTTCTCCTCCTGCAACCAGTTCCTCCCAGCATCAGTCTTTTTCAATGAGTCAGCTCTTTGCATGAAGTGGCCAAAATATTGGAGTTTCAGCTTTAGCATCATTCCTTCCAAAGAACATCCAGAACTGATCTCCTTTAGAATGGACTGGTTGGATCTCCTTGTAGTCCAAGGGACTCTCAAGAGTCTTTTCCAGCACCACAGTTCAAAAGCATCAATTCTCTGGCACTCAGCATCCTTCACAGTCCAACTTTCATATCCATACATGACCACTGGAAAAAACATAGCCTTGACTAGATGGACCTTTGTTGGCAAAGTAATGACTCTGCTTTTGAATATGCTATCTAGTATAATATACCACCTCTAATCTTGAGTTAGAAAGGCCATTCCAATCTGGCCATTCTGGGAACTGTTAGATCTGTTTCCCTACGTTCAGATGACTGTGCGTCACCGGGTAGTGATTCCCACGTGCCCATGTCTTGTTGTTCAGCTGCTCAGTCATGTCCAGCTCTTTGCGACCCCATGGACTGCAGCAAGCCAGGCTTCCCTGCCCTTCATCAGTTAGTGATGCCATGTCCATCTCTGACCCATGGCATCTGTGGTTCTCAGAATGGAAATCTTGCTTTCCTTCTTACAAGTATCACTCACAGGCATAAACACACATGCATTTTTGCAAGTGTGCTCGCACGTACACACACACACACACACACACACACACACGTGCGTGCTCTGTAATCTGCTGTTCCTTTTCCTGGGAGCCTTGCCCCCTCCTCCCCACCAATGCTGTTTTCTTTCTCACTCGCAGCGATGGCTGTGAGGAGGGTGTCTCACATGAAACATGATCCTTAAGGATATAGGTTGGGTATAAGATGGAGTAGTTGTTAAGGTCAGAGTCTTCCTCGTGACTCATCTAGACTCACAGCAATTGTTTGATGCATTTGTGTTTCCATGCGGTTTGTATGGAAAACCCTGAGTGCAACCCTAGGTGGGGCGTCAGATTAGTCGAGGACACACGGGGGACACATGGGGTCTTCCGTCTCTGGGGAGCCCCCAGTGTGACACGTGCTCAGTCACAGCCTGGTCACCGCCAGCAAGGCCTCGGGTCTGAGGGCACCTGGCTGCAGTTTCTTGTCTTGTCAAAGTCATGGGAGGCCATGGCCGGACANAATTGTTTGATGCATTTGTGTTTCCATGCGGTTTGTATGGAAAACCCTGAGTGCAACCCTAGGTGGGGCGTCAGATTAGTGGGGGACACATGGGGTCTTCCATCTCTGGGGAGCCCCCAGTGTGACACGTGCTCAGTCACAGCCTGGTCACCGCCAGCAAGGCCTCGGGTCTGAGGACACCCGGCTGCAGGTTCTTCTCTTGTCAAAGTCGTGGGAGGCCACGGCCGGACAGGGGCTGCTCTCTCCTCCTCTGCCCCACACAGCCTCCTGAAACCGACCCCTCAGCCCCCAGACACCGTCAACGGTGGCACCCAGTGGCTTCCACCGCGGGACAGAGCGTGAAAGACCCTGGCTGGGAAGCTGAGGCGTCGACCGGAAGCTGCACATCCTGCTTCTACAAATGCCATGATGGCCAGACTCAGGCCTGGGGCCGGAATCCCAAAGCTAGCGGCCTTGGGGTGTGTGCAGGAGAAACCTGCTGATGGAGAGGTTCTTCGGCCGCTTTGGGGCATTCTGATGGATGTAGAAGTACTTAACATTGATGAGACATGAACCTGTTAGGCTCTGTGACTGCTGCACAGTCATCCTGGCACACAGGATGGCGGAAGGAGGCAGGGAGGTGGATGTGAGGCGGCCTCCTGAGGGAGTGCCCCTTACAGCCCAGCCTGGAGAGTGAGAGCGGTTTTACTGGAAGCTGGAGAGCTAGGGTGTTTCCCACAAAATGGTATTTGGTTGTGTAGATTTCTCCAGAACCTGCTTTGCAGTTGGAACAGATTTGCTCCATTCATTTTGAGTTTTTTTTGTTTGTTTTTGTTATTTTGATGTTTTACCAAATCTGACTGGTTTTATTCTCATCCATTATATGCATTGTTTATATCTTCAGTGTCACCATTTTTTTTGTGAGCAGATAGCTTGAAAGGTGGTGCCATATGTTTGCTTTCTGTGTATGGTGCATATATTATTTAATATAATAAATGGTGCATATACATTTATTCTTTTACACTGGTTTCCCATTTTTCAAGTGAAGTTTAGCCATTAAGGTAGACCTAGCATGAAACTCAGGGTTCTGGTCATATCACCTCATAAAGCTGATCCACCTCGATGGACAGAAGCGGGATCCCATGTCATCAGCCCCGCTGATGAGAACATGCCTTGTGGTTTTCTAGGAAACACTTCCAGACACACAGGAGTTGGGAAAGAAAACAGTACTTCTCAGAAGTCACATGTCAAGGTCTGTACTGAAAGCCCTACATGAATTCTCTCATTTAATTCTCCTGGCAGTCTTGTGAAGTCAGCACTGGTCCTCATTTCTATTATTAGGGAGGCCCTGGGATGCTCTCCAGGTGATGCAGGTGTAACTGGTGGCATCCAGCCAGCTCCACCTGAGTACACTGATGAGAAAGCCCAGGCTGTCTTGGAAGGACATCTTCCTTCCTGGGTCACTTCTGTCTAACATCATAGAGAAACAGGGATCAGATTCACTCTGCTTCTCCATCACACAGTAGAGATCTGCAGTGTTGAGTTAAACAAGGAAAAACACCCTTCTAGGGAGTGTCAGGAGCACCGTGGACCACAAGGACAGACTCACTCACGCAGTGGCCATGAACCAGAAGAGCACGCGTGGCACACAGGTGCCATGGGGTTGGGCAGGAGGGACTGTCTTTGCTTGGATGGCTCTAAGGAGGACTTCATAGACTTGTAAGCCAAGGAAATTCACTGCTCATGGCTCTGGAGGCTGGACCCTCGAGATTAAGTTACTGCCTACACAGTGTCGGTGAGAACCCTCTTCCAGGTTGCAGGTGGCATCTCAGAAGCAGAGAGGGGTTGCAGGCTCTTTTAGGCCCCTTCCCAGGACACCAGTCCCATTCAAGAGAGGCTATCCTGATCTCCACTGACCTGAATCTCCTCCCGAAGACTGTTCCACCTCCCACCTCCATGCCAGGAGGGGGATTTCATCATATGGAGTTTGTGAGGGACACAAACACTGAGCCTGTAACAGGCAATTACAAAGTGTGAAATTAAGGTAAAAAAGAATAGAAGAACAAGCCCCTGATGATTTTTGTTAATGAACCCAGAGAGGACTTAAGAACATGTATATATATATTTCATTAAGCTGTCAACACTCATATAACCACTTTTAATTATTTGTTCAGCAGCCTTTCAGCTTAGTTTTTTCAAGGGACATAGCTGTGGTTTCCCCTCTGTAAGCCAAGACAGACACAGCTAGGTCAAAACCTGCTCTTGGTTGGAGGTAAAGGTGACCTGTTATACATGTGAAATCACAGGACTGAAGATACAGCTTAGTCAGTTGAAAGAGGAGATTCGTATAGAATCCTCTGTGCAGATGGGATTTCCAAGGGTTCAGTTGGGTTGCCTTATGAGCTGGAAGAGACTGCAGGCAATTATGTTCCTGATTAAAACCACCAAGGACACTGCACTTACATCAAACTTGATGGCCACCCTGTGGAGATGCGGGGGTGGCACGCCTCAGCAAAGCTGTGTCGACTTCTGGAGACCCTAGCGGGGCAGGCAGGAATCCAGGTCTCTGATAGCTTGACTGGGTCTGGAAAGCAGAATTCTTCCTACACCTCTGCCAGTCAAGGGGAGCAGACATGCCACATCTATGCTGTTCCATTCAGGAAAATGTTTGTGAAAACAGGTTCTCCAGTTGCTTGACACAGAGACAGCATCAGCAACGTCCTCTCCTCACCTGACAAGAGAGCGCCCAGGCCATGCCCATATGTGCCTAAACACTACCTCTGCCTTATTTCCCATTTTTTCCTAGATCACCCTGTAACTCTGAATGATTAGTGATACTCTGAGTGGTTCTGATAGTACATTTGGTTCAAGAACTGCAGCTGTAAATTTGTTTCCCACCGGAAAGGTCTCAGACTGAGGTTTCTGGTGGGTCTTATACATGAGGCATAAAGGGGAAGAATGCATATTACTTCAAAGAGCAGTTTGATTATTTAAATAAGAATGGATTATCATTGAAGGCTGCCGTTGATGTGCTGTGTCCTGGAATTGGGTTGGAGGCCAGCACTGTGAATTTTAACACGCTAACCCGCTGATATATAGGAAGAGGGTGAAATCCACGGAGTAGACAATTCTGCATGTTCTAAATATTTATGAGGAAAAGCAATGATCTCACTGGTAGGAGTTGAGTATTTTTAGCAATGCCCTCAACACTGCTGTATGAACTCTCACAGAAAGGCTGAAATGGATCCCATTTTACATATGAAGGGACTGAGGCACTGTGAGCTGGTGACTGGCCAGAGTTCATACAGCTAAAGAAGTGCTCGATCCAGAAATTGAAACCACGAAGCCTGGAGACATGCAAGGGTATTTTAATCTAGTTTCTATTCTGTACTTTTGTGTACACTGGAGGTAAAAATGGGTAGCTTGCGGCAAGAGATGGTGGCTGGAGAGCAGATGTCGGAATGAAAGAGACATCCTCCTAGAGCAGAAGTTCTCCAAATTCCTGCCTCAGGACTATTTAATACTCGTTTCTGTTGTTGTTGTTATTTAAAATTTGATTGTAGGAACTTCCCTCACGGCCCAGTGTTTAAGACTCTGTGCCTCCACTCCAGTGGGTGCAAGTTCAATCCCTGGTTGAGGATCTAAGATCCCACGTGCCTTGTGATGCAGGCAGAAATTAAAACAGATAAAATTTTATTGAAGTATAGTTAATTTATGGAGTGGAAAATGACAACCCACTTTAGTATTCTTTCCTGGAGAATCCCATGGACAGAGAAACCTGGCAGGCTACAGTCCATGGGGTCACAAATGGTCAGACATGACAGCATGCATGCCACATTGTAGTTAATTTAAAATATTGTGGTTTAGATGAACAACAAAGTGATTCAGTTATACATGCATATCTATTTTTTCATATTTTCAGATTATTTTCCCTTATGTGCTATGCTTAGTTGC
>SJYW01008570.1:166305-179331 GCA_006410735.1 Raphicerus campestris
ACACACACACACACACACACACACACACACACGCACACACACACACACACACACACACACACACACGCGTGCGCGCTCTGTACTCTGCTGTTCCTTTTCCTGGGAGCCTTGCCCGCTCCTCCCCACCAATGCTGTTTTCTTTCTCACTCGCAGTGATGGCCGTGAGGAGGGTGTCTCACATGAAACATGATCCTTAAGGATATAGGTTGGGTATAAGATGGAGTAGTTGTTAAGGTCAGAGTCTTCCTCGTGACTCATCTAGACTCACAGCAATTGTTTGATGCATTTGTGTTTCCATGCGGTTTGTATGGAAAACCCTGAGTGCAACCCTAGGTGGGGCGTCAGATTAGTGGGGGACACATGGGGTCTTCCATCTCTGGGGAGCCCCCAGTGTGACACGTGCTCAGTCACAGCCTGGTCACCGCCAGCAAGGCCTCGGGTCTGAGGACACCCGGCTGCAGGTTCTTCTCTTGTCAAAGTCGTGGGAGGCCACGGCCGGACAGGGGCTGCTCTCTCCTCCTCTGCTCCACACAGCCTCCTGAAACCGACCCCTCAGCCCCCAGACACCGTCAACGGTGGCACCCAGTGGCTTCCACCGCGGGACAGAGCGTGAAAGACCCTGGCTGGGAAGCTGAGGCGTCGACCGGAAGCTGCACATCCTGCTTCTACAAATGCCATGATGGCCAGACTCAGGCCTGGGGCCGGAATCCCAAAGCTAGCGGCCTTGAGGTGTGTGCAGGAGAAACCTGCTGATGGAGAGGTTCTTCGGCCGCTTTGGGGCATTCTGATGGATGTAGAAGTACTTAACATTGATGAGACATGAACCTGTTAGGCTCTGTGACTGCTGCACAGTCGTCCTGGCACACAAGACGGCGGAGGGAGGCAGGGAGGTGGATGTGAGGCGGCCTCCTGAGGGAGTGCCCCTTACAGCCCAGCCTGGAGAGTGAGAGCAGTTTTTCTGGAAGCTGGAGAGCTAGCGTGTTTCTCACAAAATGGTATTTGGTTGTGTAGATTTCTCCAGAACCTGCTTTGCAGTTGGAACAGATTTGCTCCATTCATTTTGAGTTTTTTTTGTTTGTTTTTGTTATTTTGATGTTTTACCAAATCTGACTGGTTTTATTCTCATCCATTATATGCATTGTTTATATCTTCAGTGTCACCATTTTTTTTGTGAGCAGATAGCTTGAAAGGTGGTGCCATATGTTTGCTTTCTGTGTATGGTGCATATATTATTTAATATAATAAATGGTGCATATACATTTATTCTTTTACACTGGTTTCCCATTTTTCAAGTGAAGTTTAGCCATTAAGGTAGACCTAGCATGAAACTCAGGGTTCTGGTCATATCACCTCATAAAGCTGATCCACCTCGATGGACAGAAGCGGGATCCCATGTCATCAGCCCCGCTGATGAGAACATGCCTTGTGGTTTTCTAGGAAACACTTCCAGACACACAGGAGTTGGGAAAGAAAACAGTACTTCTCAGAAGTCACATGTCAAGGTCTGTACTGAAAGCCCTACATGAATTCTCTCATTTAATTCTCCTGGCAGTCTTGTGAAGTCAGCACTGGTCCTCATTTCTATTATTAGGGAGGCCCTGGGATGCTCTCCAGGTGATGCAGGTGTAACTGGTGGCATCCAGCCAGCTCCACCTGAGTACACTGATGAGAAAGCCCAGGCTGTCTTGGAAGGACATCTTCCTTCCTGGGTCACTTCTGTCTAACATCATAGAGAAACAGGGATCAGATTCACTCTGCTTCTCCATCACACAGTAGAGATCTGCAGTGTTGAGTTAAACAAGGAGAAACACCCATCTAGGGAGTGTCAGGAGCACCGTGGACCACAAGGACAGACTCACTCACGCAGTGGCCATGAACCAGAAGAGCACACGTGGCACACAGGTGCCATGGGGTTGGGCAGGAGGGACTGTCTTTGCTTGGATGGCTCTAAGGAGGACTTCATAGACTTGTAAGCCAAGGAAATTCACTGCTCATGGCTCTGGAGGCTGGACCCTCGAGATTAAGTTACTGCCTACACAGTGTCGGTGAGAACCCTCTTCCAGGTTGCAGGTGGCATCTCAGAAGCAGAGAGGGGTTGCAGGCTCTTTTAGGCCCCTTCCCAGGACACCAGTCCCATTCAAGAGAGGCTATCCTGATCTCCACTGACCTGAATCTCCTCCCGAAGACTGTTCCACCTCCCACCTCCATGCCAGGAGGGGGATTTCATCATATGGAGTTTGTGAGGGACACAAACACTGAGCCTGTAACAGGCAATTACAAAGTGTGAAATTAAGGTAAAAAAGAATAGAAGAACAAGCCCCTGATGATTTTTGTTAATGAACCCAGAGAGGACTTAAGAACATGTATATATATATTTCATTAAGCTGTCAACACTCATATAACCACTTTTAATTATTTGTTCAGCAGCCTTTCAGCTTAGTTTTTTCAAGGGACATAGCTGTGGTTTCCCCTCTGTAAGCCAAGACAGACACAGCTAGGTCAAAACCTGCTCTTGGTTGGAGGTAAAGGTGACCTGTTATACATGTGAAATCACAGGACTGAAGATACAGCTTAGTCAGTTGAAAGAGGAGATTCGTATAGAATCCTCTGTGCAGATGGGATTTCCAAGGGTTCAGTTGGGTTGCCTTATGAGCTGGAAGAGACTGCAGGCAATTATGTTCCTGATTAAAACCACCAAGGACACTGCACTTACATCAAACTTGATGGCCACCCTGTGGAGATGCGGGGGTGGCACGCCTCAGCAAAGCTGTGTCGACTTCTGGAGACCCTAGCGGGGCAGGCAGGAATCCAGGTCTCTGATAGCTTGACTGGGTCTGGAAAGCAGAATTCTTCCTACACCTCTGCCAGTCAAGGGGAGCAGACATGCCACATCTATGCTGTTCCATTCAGGAAAATGTTTGTGAAAACAGGTTCTCCAGTTGCTTGACACAGAGACAGCATCAGCAACGTCCTCTCCTCACCTGACAAGAGAGCGCCCAGGCCATGCCCATATGTGCCTAAACACTACCTCTGCCTTATTTCCCATTTTTTCCTAGATCACCCTGTAACTCTGAATGATTAGTGATACTCTGAGTGGTTCTGATAGTACATTTGGTTCAAGAACTGCAGCTGTAAATTTGTTTCCCACCGGAAAGGTCTCAGACTGAGGTTTCTGGTGGGTCTTATACATGAGGCATAAAGGGGAAGAATGCATATTACTTCAAAGAGCAGTTTGATTATTTAAATAAGAATGGATTATCATTGAAGGCTGCCGTTGATGTGCTGTGTCCTGGAATTGGGTTGGAGGCCAGCACTGTGAATTTTAACACGCTAACCCGCTGATATATAGGAAGAGGGTGAAATCCACGGAGTAGACAATTCTGCATGTTCTAAATATTTATGAGGAAAAGCAATGATCTCACTGGTAGGAGTTGAGTATTTTTAGCAATGCCCTCAACACTGCTGTATGAACTCTCACAGAAAGGCTGAAATGGATCCCATTTTACATATGAAGGGACTGAGGCACTGTGAGCTGGTGACTGGCCAGAGTTCATACAGCTAAAGAAGTGCTCGATCCAGAAATTGAAACCATGAAGCCTGGAGACATGCAAGGATATTTTAATCTAGTTTCTATTCTGTACTTTTGTGTACACTGGAGGTAAAAATGGGTAGCTTGCGGCAAGAGATGGTGGCTGGAGAGCAGATGTCGGAATGAAAGAGACATCCTCCTAGAGCAGAAGTTCTCCAAATTCCTGCCTCAGGACTATTTAATACTCGTTTCTGTTGTTGTTGTTATTTAAAATTTGATTGTAGGAACTTCCCTCACGGCCCAGTGTTTAAGACTCTGTGCCTCCACTCCAGTGGGTGCAAGTTCAATCCCTGGTTGAGGATCTAAGATCCCACGTGCCTTGTGATGCAGGCAGAAATTAAAACAGATAAAATTTTATTGAAGTATAGTTAATTTATGGAGTGGAAAATGACAACCCACTTTAGTATTCTTTCCTGGAGAATCCCATGGACAGAGAAACCTGGCAGGCTACAGTCCATGGGGTCACAAATGGTCAGACACGACAGCATGCATGCCACGTTGTAGTTAATTTAAAATGTTGTGGTTTAGATGAACAACAAAGTGATTCAGTTATACATGCATATCTATTTTTTCATATTTTCAGATTATTTTCCCTTATGTGCTATGCTTAGTTGCTCAGTTGTGTCTGACTCTTTGTGACCCCATGGATTATACAGCCAGCCAGGCTCCACTGTCTATGGGATTCTTCAGGCAAGAGCACTGGAGTAGATTGCTGTTTCCTATTCCAGGGGATCTTCCCTACCCAGGGATTGAACCCAGGTCTCCGCCTCATTGCAGGCAGATTCTTTACCATCTGAGCCACCAGGGAAGCCCATTTTACACATCTTCAACAGTTGGCTCCAGCAAATAAACCTGGATTCCTATATCTGTGCCTGCATCGTCTGTGATCTCAGAATGGTATCAGCAAACATTTCCCACTCTGGTACTTCAGATTGTTTTGGTCTGTCTTGTCCTTTGTTGTTACTGTCTTTTTAATATTTATTTATTTGGCTGTGCTGGGTCTTATTTGCACATTATGCACTTAGCTGCACAAAAATGTGCTGGGATCAGTTTTAGTTGTGGCATGAGAACTCTTAGTTGTGGCACATGGGGTCTAGTTTGCTGACCCCAGAGGCTGAACCCAGGCCACCTGCATTTGGAGGCTTAGCCACTGGACCATCAGGGAAATTCCCCTGCCTTGCACTTTGAAGTGATCTTTGGTCCATGCTTTGGGGCTTCCCTTGTGGCTCAGCTGCAATGTGGGAGACCTGGGTTCGATCCCTGGGTTGGGAAGATCCCCTGGAGAAGTGAAAGGCTACCCCACTCCAGTATTCTGGCCTGGAGAATTCCATGGACTGTATAGTCCATAGGCTTGTAAAGAGTCAGACATGACTGAGCAACTTTCACTTCACTTGGTCCATGCATAATTTGACTACAACATACACTGGTCATATAAAAAAACAAAGTTCACAGAATCACACTTCCCTTGTCTCACATCATTAATTCAGCAACCACAACACCCCATCCAGTGCCCACCCCACTTCACCCATCAGAAGCTGTTGGCCTGGGAGGCTGTCAAGTTCCCACAGCAAACAAGGTAATGCAGTGATAACAAAACATTAGGTTTCCCTTTAGAAGCTCATGAGTTTCTCACTAACCTGTAAAAATATCACCGGTCATTTTCCTTAAAGGATCAGAGGAACCTTCAAGAATACCCAACTCCAAATAACTATATCACTGTAGTTCTTTTTTCAAATAAAAAGTGTTCCTTGGCAAAGCTTAACATTCAAACAACCATACAAGGTTTTTCCCTTGAAACAACCTGTATTCTTTGCTCAGGTTAGCTGAAGAGCTACAGGTGTTTCGTGTGTAGTGACACCAAAGACTAAGATGCATGCCCAAGTCAACAATAATGGAGAGACTGTGGTGAAGAATCCAATAAGTCATTATCTCTACACTTTGCTTCTACCATCTTAATTTGTGCAGAGGCACCAGCAGCTTTATTCACAGTTGGTTTGACAGCATCACAGTCNCAAAAATCTCAGATAAGCAGAATGCATGAGTTCTGATAAAAATACGTCATTAGACTTGAAAGAGCAAACAAACAAATTGTATCAAAAACAACAAAACCTAAGGAATGTGGTTGAAAGAAGCAAATATAAATAGGATACCTGGAGAAAATATACTTGTCCATGTATTTTATTTTGAAATCAGGAAATTAATTAAGAACATGTTACATTTATACAACAAATATATTAATGAAATGAAACAATAGGATTAGAAACTAATTCTTATTCTCCAAATAGCCAGGATCTTGCTGCAAATATGATGCATCATAAATCACCATTCTATGTGGAAAGGGGTTTGTTTCAGGAAAGCCTCTGCCATTTGGGATTACTAGGAGGCTGTTCTCAAGTAGTAGCAAGCTCTATCCATTTAAATGCTGTGTGGTTTGCAGGTGGTTCTGGTTTTGTTTTAGGGCTTCCCTGGTGGTTCAGATGGTAAAAAATCTGCCTGCAATGCAGGAGACTCAGGTTCGATCCCTGGGTTGGGAAGATGCCCTGGAGTAGGAAATGACTACCCGCTCCAGTATTCTTGTCTGGAGAATCCTTTGGACAAAGGAACCTGGCTGACTACAGTCCATGGGGTAGCAGAGTCAGACATGGCTGAGCAGCTGATACTACTTGGATTTGTTTTAGCAATTGAATCAAGTTTGGGTATTTGGTTATGTGACTTTCTTCTTTTTGGTATGTATTTGTGATTTGAAGATATNAATTTTGCAGTATTTTAATTAGAATATAAATATTAGAGTTTAACACTTTCTGGTTAATTGATAAGCTCAAACTTAATTTGTAAGCTTGAAAAAATACTTCGAATAGTATTTGGTTTTGGATCAGGCAATCTACACTAACTAGCAAGAAGCAGAACAAGATACAGACACAGGTGACTTATATATGTCAAGGATCTTGACATAGATTTCAGGAAATGAAGTGAAACTGCAGGTGAATGAGATATACTATATATTTTTTTAAAGAAATAGATTTTAAAAATTCTTCCTGTATTCAAAAATCTCAGATAAGCAGAATGCATGAGTTCTGATAAAAATACGTCATTAGACTTGAAAGAGCAAACAAACAAATTGTATCAAAAACAACAAAACCTAAGGAATGTGGTTGAAAGAAGCAACTATAAATAGGATACCTGGAGAAAATATACTTGTCCATGTATTTTATTTTGAAATCAGGAAATTAATTAAGAACATGTTACATTTATACAACAAATATATTAATGAAATGAAACAATAGGATTAGAAACTAATTCTTATTCTCCAAATAGCCAGGATCTTGCTGCAAATATGATGCATCATAAATCACCATTCTATGTGGAAAGGGGTTTGTTTCAGGAAAGCCTCTGCCATTTGGGATTACTAGGAGGCTGTTCTCAAGTAGTAGCAAGCTCTATCCATTTAAATGCTGTGTGGTTTGCAGGTGGTTCTGGTTTTGTTTTAGGGCTTCCCTGGTGGTTCAGATGGTAAAAAATCTGCCTGCAATGCAGGAGACCCAGGTTCGATCCCTGGGTTGGGAAGATGCCCTGGAGTAGGAAATGACTACCCGCTCCAGTATTCTTGTCTGGAGAATCCTTTTGACAAAGGAACCTGGCTGACTACAGTCCATGGGGTAGCAGAGTCAGACATGGCTGAGCAGCTGATACTACTTGGATTTGTTTTAGCAATTGAATCAAGTTTGGGTATTTGGTTATGTGACTTTCTTCTTTTTGGTATGTATTTGTGATTTGAAGATATTTTTGAGGTAAACTTGGTTTTGTGCTCAAATAGTTTCTCTTACAAACTAGTCTTTTGAAATGAGGATAATTGTCTTCCGTCTTTGAAGTAAGATGGAAGTAAGATGTCTTTGAAATACAATTTTTAAATTACTTTGACTACATGTTTCTTTAAATAGTATAAAATATTTACAAATACAAGCAATGATACCACCTTGGAGTACTATGGACTCACTGTGGGTATCAAATAATCATTACTTGCTGCTTTGATAATTACTTTCTCTTGTGAAAATGAACAAAGTATATTGACCCAAGAGGAAAGAATTAGCCACGGAGAATGTAATTGATATTTACTTCAGGCCCTAATTGTTTTGCATATAACTGTAGTCATCAGTTTGTTCAAATGAAGGAACTCAGATTGTCTCTGGTAGGTTTCATTCACTTCTCCATTATTCTCTTTTAATACAGTGACTATGATGACTTGAATCAAAGCATCTGAATTGTTGGAATAAGATGCTGCATATTTGGATGTGTCTCAAAATGGGAGGCTTGTTGCTCTTGGAGTTAGATCTTTTGGTTAACAGTATTTCTATTTTAGAATTGCATAGATTCTGAAATCATGAATATGGTTTCCAGAATGATCTTGCATCTGTGACTTGCTTCTCTCTTCAATCATTTCAACCCAGTTCTTCCTCTGGAAGATGTACTACAAATGTGCTTGGAATACATATTAGGCATGGATGTGTAAATCCAATTTATTTCAGGCAGTGAGACCCTAAAATAGCCTTCGATTTTAAATTTAATTTAATGTATATGACAACCACAGTTAATGTCTATTTGTTAAAAATTGTTGTATTTTTTAAAAAAAATTTTTAAAGCATGAATGATATGTTTTGAGATCACTGTTAATGGAAATTGACTGTGCATACATTTTATTTTTTGGTGGATTCATTGTACAAGTTTATATATCACTGTCTAAATGAAACTAGACATTCTGGTGCTGAGTATTTGCTAACCTTAAATATTTCTAGACTCTCCAGGGATGACATAAAAGCATATAAGACAGTAAGGAAGGTGGAGCCCGTGCCTGGAGTTAAAACCTAAATGCTTTGCCTGTGGAGATCCCTGTTTAATTTTTAACATTCGATGTGAGAATATCCTACCAGGCAATTATGCTGCCTGTTACTTTGGCACAGTAATGAATCCTGTTCCTACCACAATTGGTGGCATCATGTTACATAAATCCTTGTTTGTAGTATTTAAGATATGAGATCTTAAATCTATTAATACCTGCATCACATTTCTTTAAACCTTTTATGCTTTGGAGAGGTTTACCATTTTCCTTACATAAGTCTTTCACAGTTCTTAAATATATTCCTAAGGTTTTGTTTTAAATCCTTATTACTATTCTAATCCTCTTACACTGGCATAAGACTTTTTTTTATTATATTTTCTACATAGTTGTGGTTTACGTATGTTAAAATGTGATTTTTTTACCCCTTTCTAGCAACTTAATTAAACTCATTTCTCATTAGTATTTGTTGATTGTTTTGTTTTGTCTTTTATAAGAACTGATTTTTTTATTCTGAATAATTATACTTTTTATTTATTTTTGTCATATAATTGCATAAACAAAACACTGAGTAAAACAAGAAGTTAAGCTAAAATAAGAGAAGTAAACATCTTATTCTTGGATCTTTCATAAAAATGCTTTCTAGTTTGTTATTAAGTTTAATGCTGGCTTTTGTTCTATTAAATTCTCATAAGATGTTATTTTCTTGTATCCACAAATTTGATGATTCATATCAAGAAAGGATATTAAATTTTACTAAATGTAATTTGATTATTATCAGTATTTAATGTATCATTTTATTTTTCTCCTCCATATTAGCATCTTGCTAAATATTTCCAAATATTAAATCATTTTCAGTTTTGGAAGAAACATAACTTAGTCATGATTCATTATTATTTCAAATTTTATCTGAAGTCTTTGTCCTACTGCATTAAATGTTTTATAACTTTTCATCTCATTTTTAAGAAAGATTGGTGTGAATAAATTTTTGTAATGTATTTTTCAAGTTATGAATCATATTAGTTCATAAAGTAGTGAACAAAACAATTCAAATGTAGTTTATATCATTTTTATGATCATTGTTTATTATATAAACATGTTTATTTAAAAATGATTCTCTGAAGGAGATTATGAGGATGAAAATGAACTATTTTTGAATGTAGTGGATTCTTTATCAGAGTTATGTTCTTTATAATATTTGGCTTTTATCTAATAAGTTATCGAAAGAATATTAGACACTGGTGGTGCATGTGTGCTCAGTCATGCTCGATTCCTTACACTCCCATGGACTGTATACAGCCAGACTCTTCTGTCCCTGGATTTTCTAGGCAAGAATACTGAAATGAGTTGCCATATTGATCTTCCTGACTCAGGGATCAAACCTGTGTCTCCAATGTCTCCTGCACTGGCAGGCAAATTCTTTACCATGGAGCCACCTGGGAAGCTCATAGATACTATAAATATAATAAAATAATAAATACAATAATATTTATAAATATAAATAAATTTATATTATTAATATCCCCTACTCCTGAGCTATTCATTGGTATCAGTTTTAACACCTGGCCAACATATTTTTGGGGCAATCAGCTTTGGCTTCAGTGACTGTTGGCTGCCAGGATGGGATAGTGAAGTGAATAAATAACTTCACTGTCATCTGCCTAGGTACCTGAAGGGACCGGTCTTCAGGAGTAAGATGCTTAGTGATCTTTAGAAGCATAAAACTTTGGAAAGCAGAAACACTTAGATTCAGGCAATTGCTTCTTAGTTGATGAACTGAATCTATGAAAGTGGAGATAGGTCCAACTATTGGGCCAATAGTTATTTAATAAGCTAGGATTTTGCATAAAACCATTTCAAATACTTCTTTTTTTTTTAGTTCTTTCTTCTAGTTTTATTTTTTTAATTTAAATTTATTTATTTTAATTGGAGGCTAATTACTTTACAATATTGGATTGGTTTTGCCATATATCAACATGAATCTTCCACAGGTGTACACGTGTCCCGAATCCTGAACCCNTCAAATACTTCTTTTTTTTTAGTTCTTTCTTCTAGTTTTATTTTTTTAATTTAAATTTATTTATTTTAATTGGAGGCTAATTACTTTACAATATTGGATTGGTTTTGCCATATATCAACATGAATCTTCCACAGGTGTACACGTGTTCCGAATCCTGAACCCCGCCTCCCACCTCCCTCCCCATACCATCCCTCTGGGTCTTCTTTTAAAAAGTGGCAAGACAGGGCTATGTCATCAAAAAATAGTAACACTAATAAAAAAATGGAATAGCATGTCTTTTGAACGTGCTGTACTTGTGTTACTATAGTGATGTTTGAGACTGTTCTAACCAGTTATTCATAGGCTTCAAAGAAGAAAAATCTCATGGTAATCATCATCAACATCATGTCACAGCTTCAGATTGTTGTACAAAATCTTAGTGTCAGGCACTAAGTTCTTCATCCTGCAGATGTCACTCCATTTATTCTTATCATCCTTGCTTTAAAGATGAGGTTCAGAAGGAGCATTAACTTGCCCAACTTCATGGAGCTAGTCAGTAGAAATAGGATTCAATTCCAAGACTTTCCCCCCGCCCCCGAGGCTATGATTTCTGTGCTATACCACATTATATAAGCTTTAGAGATAAACACCTTATTCATAGAAATAGAGAATTCTTGTGTCTGTTCTTGTTTTGATTATCCTGATGAAAATACTGCCTATTTAATCTTTTTGAGTGCTACAAAAGTTTGACTTAGAAAATATGTGTTTGGTTCAAGGGAGCCAGATACTCTTGGGGTAGAGTTAGTACTCTTTTAAAGTATATATTTTTTTCTTTATGATTTTATTTTTTTTTATAAGCTAACATTAGATACTAAGGTTTATTTGATTTTTATATTCTATTTTTTTAATTTAATACTTTATTCTATTTTACAGTACTGTATTGGTTTTGCCATACATTGACATGAATCAGCCACAGGTGTACACGATCTCCCAATGCCGAAGCCCCCTCCCACCTCCCTTCCCACTCCATCTCCCCGACTCATCCCGTACACCAGCCCCAAGCATCCTGCATCCTGTTTTGAAAAGTATATATCTAAGATTAGTTGATTTACAATGTTGTTAATTCCTGCTGTATAGGATTATTATGTTTGTCACAAGATATATTGAATATAGTTCCCTGTGCTATCTACTCTGATCTTATTGTTGAGTTGCTATGATAATTGTGGTTATTCAAAATAGAAAAAAAATAAGGAGGAAAAAGGGGATGGGATTTTAATACTGTATTATTTTACTAGTAAGATGCTACCTTGAAGTGAGGTTGATATAAATAAAGGAAAATGATGTAGTTCCCGCCTAGAGGTAGCATTGCTGAGACAATGAGGGCCTCTGCATTTTGGAGCATCTGGGAGCTGAATTTTAGGGAGTCAGTGAGAACTGACTCATGAGTGGATGATTCATCCTCAATGAAGACATCAAAATTGCTGATAAAAAGTGTCCGAGAAGAAAATTAACTCAGAACCAACACTTCAGGAGTTGAGTTCATTTGGAAGAAGCAATTTCATCACAAATCTAAAAATGATCTCTACACTGTTTTCTTTGTCTCTGTTTGATACAAGTGCAGACAAAGCAGCATTTCCTTGTTTATTCTGCTCCTGTTTGTTTCCAATAACACAGTGGGGAAGAAATCACAGGGGCACATTTCAATAGGAAGGATGTACCCATAAATCCTTAATATGAAATCCAAGCTTTCAGCTTACAGATAGATGTAGGGCATCATCCTAACAGCCCAGGCTTTGGCTTTCCACAGGAGACATGCAGAGGAAGGAATCTCTTTCAAACTATATATCTGAAACTGATTTTCCTTTTTAAGACTCAGTTTCCTCAGAAATGTTACCACAATGCAGTGATGACTTGTATAATAGTTGCTTGTTGTTGACAATTACTTTCACATTAGAAAGACATTTCAATAGTTTGCACGTAAAAACAAAATCTTTATGTTGGATTATCTTTGCTATTTTTTGCATGTTACCCAAAANAATGTTACCACAATGCAGTGATGACTTGTATAATAGTTGCTTGTTGTTGACAATTACTTTCACATTAGAAAGACATTTCAATAGTTTGCACGTAAAAACAAAATCTTTATGTTGGATTATCTTTGCTATTTTTTGCATGTTACCCAAAACTGGTTCTCACTCTTGGTTAATGTCAATCCCAAAGACACAACCAAGGCAAAGAGTAGGAAAGGAAGGATTTGTAACCTGTAGCAAGTAAGAAAAACATGAAGGATCTTTCCCAAAATAGGGCCTCCCCAACAGTAAAACTGAAGTTTTAAGCTAAGGCACAGGCATATTCATGAAGGGGCTTGGGCAGTCAGACTCCAAGCTTTAGTTAATGGAGGTCAAGCAGGTCAGAAAAAGTCAGCCTCATCATCCTTTAGGTTTCTTTAGATGGGGGTTGAGTGCTTGGGGTTTTAAAGTCTGAAAAACAGTTGAGGAAAATGTTTCAGGCTAGTCTTTACCATTGAAACATGAATAGGAGTCTTCACAACTGATGTATTATCTTTTCTATTGTTACTTCCCTTGCCTGATAAAAGTTTGTTTTCTT
>SJYW01008570.1:183546-195845 GCA_006410735.1 Raphicerus campestris
GTTTTAAAGTCTGAAAAACAGTTGAGGAAAATGTTTCAGGCTAGTCTTTACCATTGAAACATGAATAGGAGTCTTCACAACTGATGTATTATCTTTTCTATTGTTACTTCCCTTGCCTGATAAAAGTTTGTTTTCTTTTTTTTTTTCTTTTGTTTTTGTTCATTTGTTAAGTCCTGTCTAACTCTTTGCAACCCTATGAATTGCAGCATCTCAAGTCTTTCTTTCAGATCAGTAAATACAGAGACTCATTTACAGGCAAACTTTGTGGCCTGTTCAGAGCACTAAGTGGCTTAGACCAGAAGTGTTTTCTCTTATGTCAGGAAAGCCATGCCTTGATCTCTCTCTGTGGACTCCCCAACCTATCTGCTTAAGTTTTCCCGCTAAGTCGCTTCAGTCGTGTCTGACTCTGTGCGACCCCATAGACGGCAGCGCACCAGGCAAGAACGCTGGAGTGGGTTGCCGTTTCCTTCTCCAATGCATGAAAGTGAAAAGTGAAAGTGAAGTTGCTCAGTCGTGTCCGACTCTTCGTGACCCAATGGACTGCAGCCTACTAGGCTCCTCCGTCCATGGTATTTTCTAGGCAAGAGTACTGGAGTGGGGTGCCATCATCTTCTCCGTTTTCCTATTAAACTGCAAGTCTTTGCAAGGAAAGGCTGGGCTTTGTCCTCATTGGGATTTCAGCTATAATGGTTTCTAATACAGTGCCTAGAGCACGTTGGGATTCCTAGGTGGCACTAGTGGCAAAGAATCCAGCTGTCAATTCAGGAGACACAGGAGTTGTGCATTTGATCCCTGGAAAGGGAAGATCCGCTGAAGGAGGAAATGGCAACCCAGTCCAGTATTCTTGTCTGGGAAATCCCATGGACAGAGGAGCCTGGTGGGCTATGGTTCATAGGGTCACAAAGAGTTGAACACGACCAAGCATACAGAGTGCATAGGCTTTCATTAAATTACTTTGAAATAATAATTTTTTATTATTGTTAAGAACAAGGAAACTTCTCAAACAGTATTGATTTTTAATGGAAATTGGTAGATCTCTTTCATTCAAATTATTGTTCTCACAGAGAGTAAAATTCTGTTATAATATTTTATTACATCATTTGGTTAAGAGAGAATTAGTTCCTGATCTAAGTATATAAAATATGACCCTGCTTGGATTCTAGAATCCTTGAAGAAGTTCTTAGTGTCCATTGTTGTTTGAAATGCAGTCTCTGTGATTGAAGTTTTGAGTTGCAAGTCATGTTTTTGTTTTTTTTTTTGGTTTTGAGTCATGACTAAAACCAAGACTTAGGCAATCCTCCCTGATTTTATATTCTTGTGGGATGGATTTCAGTGCATCATTGATTTTGAAAGAAGATAACAGAAGATCTCAGGGCCAAGAGTAAAGAGGAAGGTGGAAACGCAATGGATCCACAGACTCCCATTCAACAGGCTTCAGATGGAAAGTATTTGAATAAAATATTCCAGATGTATCCACAAAGCAAAACTTGTGTTTGCTGCATGTTGGCAACTGTGTATACAGCATTTACATAATTTTATGTATCAGAAATAATCCAGAGATGGTTTACTGTATATGCAGGATGACATGGCTAAGTGTTATGCAAATGCCTTGCCCTTTTATGTGTGAGACTTGAGCATCCTTGGGGTCTGGTATCTTCAGTCGTCCAGCCTAGTTACTGAGGGAGGACTCTAATTGTTTGGAAATGAGGGATTCAGTCTACTGAAGGTAGGGTACTGGGCCTAAGCTCTCTCAAAGGGTGTCCAGAATACTCGAAGTGCTAGAACGCCAACCATATGTAGAAACTAGCCTGCAGGAAAAGGAAGTAGTAAGGGAAATATATCAGCATTGCCTGCAGTCTGAGTGGAAAAATGAAAGGACTCTCTTAAATTGTAACCACAAACCTGCTTTCACTCTGGTTGTTTGGGGCTGTAGGGGATCCCTGCATTGTGTGCCCTGGGGTATCTGACAAAAACACACACATTACCTATCCAGAATGGTGATGTCTTCAATGAGTGACTTTTCATGTCCTTTTAAGATCCCAGGCAGGTGTAAATCCTTGCACCAGAATCCATCTAAGACACTGAACAGCAAATGACCAATAATCTATACCACAACAACAGCAGAATTTGAACTCCAAACACTCTGTCTACAAAAGAGAATTAACATTAATAATGCCTAATTTTAGAGGGTAAAAAAAGAGGTAAATCCAAAATCTGGAACACTAAGGCATTATAAAGAAGCACTGAGGATTAAACATTCTAAGAACTTTACACATTTGGATATAACGTTCAACTGTAGACTTTAACTTAATTATGCATATTAAATTGTAGTGGAAATAGAACATGTAACTTCTAAGCCAGTACAGGGGAAAAATGAATTTAAGAAAAAAAAAATAATTAGCCCTAAGAGAAAGAGGAAGATGTGTGTGAAAGGCTTAGACATTTTTATAAGTAATGTACTTGAGTTACATGTTTTGATCTGGATAAATTTCAGAAAGATAGTATTGAGAGTTATATGCCAAATATTCATATCATTTATATGAAAATTTCAAAATATATTAAACTCTTCTCCATATTCTTTATTTTAATGTATGCATATAGTATATACATGCATGTGTTATCAAATTATTTAAATTATGAATAGAAAGTTCAGGGCAAGTATTGTCTGCGAGGAAGAAAAGGCAAAAGGCATTGTCTTGAGTGACATGTCAACTCTCTTTGTAACATTTTAAAGTTCAAGAAACCCAGAGAGTGCCAAACAGGATAAACCCAAGGCGAAACACCCCAAGACATATATTAATCAAATTAACAAAGGCCAAACACAAAGAAAAAATATTAAAAGCAGTAAGGGAAAAACAACAAATAACACACAAGGGGATCCCCATAAGAATAACTGCAGATCTTTCAATANGGTGTTCTGGTGGGTGGAGCTGGATTTATTCTCTCTGGAGTTCACTGAAGTGTCCAGTAATGAGTTTTGAGATGTCAGTGGGTTTGGTGTGACTTTGGGCAGACTGTATATTGAAGCTTAGGGCTATGTTCCTGTGTTGCTGGAGAATTTGTGTGATATGTCTTGCTCTGGAACTTGTTGGCCTCTGGGTGGTGCTTGGTTTCAGTGTAGGTATGGAGGCTTTTGGATGAGCTTTTATTGATTAATGTTCCCTGGAGTCTAGAGTTCTCTGATGTTCTCAGGATTTGGACTTAAGCCTTCTGCCTCTGGTTTTCAGTCGTATGCTTACAGTAGCAAGACTTCACCATCTATACAGCACCAATGATAAAACATCTAGTTAAAGATGAAAAGTTTCTCCACAGTGAAGGATACCCAGAGAGGTTCACAGAGTTACATGGAGAAGAGAAGATGGAGGAGGGAGATAGAGGTGACCAGTCTGGATCCCTCATATTCATGGAGTTACACAGAGAAAAGAAGAGGCAGGAAGGAGACAGAGGTGGCCAGGAGAATAAAAGGGGGAATCAAAAGGAGAGAGAGAGATCCAGCCAGTAATCAGTTCCTTATGTTCTCCACAGCCAAGAACACACAAAGAGATTCACAGAGTTGGGTAGAGAAGAAAAAGGAGAGGAGGGAGATAGAGGTGACCTGGTGGAGAGAAAGGTGAGTCAAAAGGGGGAGAGAGCAATCAGGCCAGTAATCTCGCTCCCAAGTAAAAATGGGTACTGAAGATTAGATTCTTAAAGGTACAAAGTTGATAACAACTACCAAAAAGCAAAGATTAAAAAACCTAAAGTAGAGGTTAGATTCTCAAAAATACAATATTAAAAAAAAGTCACAAAATTGTTAAAAAATATATATATATATATGTATATGAAGTTTCCTTTAAAAACAGGGCCCTTTTTTTGCAAGGTAATAATAGGTTATAAAAATGAAAATTAAAGGAGTAATAGGGGACTTAAAAATAAAATAAATTAATTTAAAAAATGATAATAGTAAACATATATCTAGGACTTGCTCTGGACCTGTTGTGAACAGTGTGGGGTCAGTTCATTTTCAGATAGTTCCTTAGTCCAGCTTGTACTTCTCAAGATCTATTGGCCCCTTCCTGTACAGTCAATGCTAGCTAACTACAAGGTTTTAATCTATCTCACCTGCCACTTCCAAAGTGGTTCCCTCTGTTTATTTTAGCTTTTTGTGCTTGCTGATCTCTTCAATGTCTAATGTCTGCCCTGACACAAGGGGGGTGGTGGTGGTCACTTTTTTTAGGCTCGTTTGTTCAGTTGTGCTGTGGGGAGGGAGGAACACTGCAAACAAATATCACTGGTGTGTGTTCACAGTGATTCAGCCACACTGGGTTTGCCCCTGCTCACAGTGTGTGTGCTTTCCCAGTCTACACTGCTCAGCCTCTAGGTTGCTCTGCTGGGAACTGTCTGATGCTAGCTCTGGGTTGTATGCACTCCCCAGGTCTAAGCCGCTCAGGCTCACCTTCTCGGGTACTCCACAAAGGCACAGACTTGGTTGGGCCTGCGTTTTGTGCCCATCCCAGGTCTGAGCAGCTCAGGTGACCAGGTGCTTGGCGAGCACAGTTGTCCCCAGTTGAAGGCTGTGACTTATCGCCTCCCCCATCCCAGCAGCTCGGTTTTCTGGGTGTACAAAGGGTGCAACAACCCAGTTAAAAAGTGGGCCAAAGAACTAAGCAGACATTTCTCCAAAGAAGACACACAGATGGCTAACAAACATATGAAAAGAAGCTCAACATCACTCATCAAAGAAATGCAAATCAAAACCACAATGTGGTACCATTTTACTCCAGTCAGAACGGCTGCTATCCAAAAGTCTACAAGCGATAAATGCTGGAGAGGGTGTGGAGAAAAGGGAACCCTCTTACACTGTTGGCAGGAATGCAAACTAGTACAGCCACTATGGAGAACAGTGTGGAGATTCCTTAAAAAACTGGAAATAGAACTGCCATATGACCCAGCAATCCCACTGCTGGGCATACACACTGAGGAAACCAGAATTGAAAGAGACACATGTACCCCAATGTTCATCGCAGCACTGTTTACAATAGCCAGGACATGGAAGCAACCTAGATGTCTATCAGCAGACGAATGGATAAGAAAGCTGTGGTACATATACACAGTGGAGTATTACTCAGCCATTAAAAGAATTCATTTGAATCAGTTCTAACGAGATGGATGAAACTGGAGCCTATTATACAGAGCGAAGTAAGCCAGAAAGAAAAACACCAATACAGTATACTAATGCTTATATATGGAATTTAGAAAGACAGTAACAATAACTCTGTATGTGAGACAGCAAAAGAGATGCAGATGTATAGAACAGTCTTTTGGACTCTCTGGGAGAGGGTGAGGGCAGGATGATATGGGAGAATGGCATTGAAACATGTAAATTATCACATGTGAAACAAATTGCCAGTCCAGGTTGGATGCATGAGACAGGGTGCTCAGGGCTGGTACACTGGGATGACCCAGAGGGATGGGATGGGGAGGGAGATGGGAGAGGGGTTCAGGATGGGGAACACATGTGCACCCATGGCAGAGTCATGTCAATGTATGACAAAACTAATACAATATTGTAAAGTAAAAAAAAAAATCAGAATTTTCTTTTTAACTCTGAACATTTTTGAAAAGGTACAGTGGGGCATATGCTTTATATGAAAGTTAGTTTGTAGGTAAACCAATCTGGAGGGAATTACATCCTTCTCTAGATGAGGACAGCTCCTGGTGTGATCATCAGGTACATCAAGATTGCCTGGGGCTTCTGACTTTGTCTTTCTTTGGGATGCAATGGCTTGCCTAAACTGAAGCCACATCTTTCCTCAGGAGGAAGAAAATCAGCCTCGAGGGAGCAGTTATTTCAAGAGGTCATGCGGGGACTGTGGTTGCATTTTCACATCAAGCTGGGTGGACTCCTGATTTCTGTGGTGTGAGCCCAGTGGTGGTCTTGGGTGTAATGTTCAAGGTCAGGCCGAGGCTTCAGGGCTGGGATGCAGGAATACCACATCCACTCGGGTGTATATGACCTCTCTGAGCCTCAGTTGTGTGTAGCAGTCCTCAGTCCTGAAGCTCCGAGTCTCAGTGTATATTCTTTGAAAACCTCTCCTTCCAACAAACCTTGGTTTCCCCAGAAAATCTCACTATTAAAGCTTTACAACCCTTAGAGTGTGAAATAGAGTTCTCTATATCTCAGTTCCAGAGAGAAATAGAGTTGCTGTCACACAGGCAGGACTAGGTAGGAAGGAGTTTTCCACCCCTGTCTCCAAGGACACACGTGGTACTCATCTCACCTCTGCAGTGTTATGGAGGTAGGGCCTTTGGGAGATGATTAGGGTGAGATCTGATCATGAAAATGATACCCTTACAAGGGATTCTGATCCTTATCAGAAGAGACTCAGAGAGCAGCCCACGCCTCTCCCCCTCTCCTACCCCGCCTGGTCCAGTTGTTCAGACAGACCCTGAAGCTGAAAGGGCCCTCACCAGAAACCCAGGGCTCTTGGACGTCCAGCCTCCAGGCCTGTGGGAAATGAATTCCTGTTCTTCAGGTTCCCAGAGTCCCTGGTATTTTGTTATGGCAGCCCCAAGACACTAAGATGCCAATGATTTGGAAAAATGTGATCTTCAAAGTGATTAGTGATTAGCCTGCCATAGGTGAACTATCATTATAGTAACTTGTGTGTGTTTCACGTTTGCCATGGAGGTACAATTGCATGCAAACATACAGTCCCTTGAGAAAGATAGTATTATTATCCTCTGTTTAAAAAAAATGAGAAATCCTGGGGTAGACAGAGTGACATGTTAATGTTAGGATTTCTTTCTGAGTTGGCTCAACTGTGCAGTTCATGCATTAGTCACAAGGCTGTATTTCCTTAAACAATAGGGCAAACTTTCCATCTGTATTTTTTATCTTCTGGGCACAGATTTTTTTGGCCTCTATTTCCTCATTAAAAACAAAAAAAAAGTAATTGAAGGCACTTTATTCATAACTGTATTAAAGGGCTAAGAAATATTAAAATGACTAGAAATATACACATTCTTAAGACTATTAAAGAAAGAATTCTTAATCCATTTAGAGACAGGAAAAGTGCAAATTTGTGATTATACATGAGATGAAGAAAAATGGTGATATTTAATTTTCTAAAAGAGAAAATTATTCAACCCTTGAGTGGATGGCTAAAAATAGTTCTCATTTAAAATTGTATTGTGAAATAATAAGCCATAACAGAAAGGGTACAGTAGGACTAGTATCATAAAATTAAAATACATGGCAGAGTGATATTAGTCTCTTTCAATAAAACTCCTCATGCTTAAAAACATAGTACCATAATTTATAACTCAAGGTCAAACTTTCGGTAATTTGCCCTAAGTTACAGATGTAGTGGGTATGACTCACTTATAGAACATGGTGAGAAAGTTCTCAGAAGAGACAATCAATTTGAAAATGATGACCCAGGCAGATTTCCTAGATGGCTTGGTACCAATGGCTTGCATCATTTAGAAATTGCATACTTCTTCCAGATGGAATACCTGCAGCCTGTGATGAGAGGTCAGGCAAGGGGCAGTGGAAGGAAAATAAATTCTGCACACTCTTTGAGCAGCTTCATCCAGACAAGACTGCACCTCTCTGTTCAATTGTGGTCTGTACAGTCAAATCTATTCTTTCTTCATGTCTGTCCTTTCTTCACAAGTCTCTGATATTTCAGCTCCTAACTTCTGAGCTCTGCTGAGCGTTCCTTGAGAGCACAGGCTCTGACAGCCTCCTTCTCCTGTGTATCCACGCCAGTCCTATACTCATCATAGCATCCAGCAAGTTCCCTGGGATTTTTCCTTCGGTCACAACATTTGTGACATGGGGCCCCCTATCCATTGTTCCACTGAACCCCAATGTGCTTTTCTCTAAAGTGAAGGTAACCCTTTCCCCATAGGCTAAGATTAAACTTAATGGTATTTTTATGTTCACTTGACATGTTCACCCCTTTACTTTTACACTATTCTATGTTATTTTTACTTAGTTCACTTGCTGTATATTGCTTTAATCCTTACAAATCTGTGTTATTTGCAGAAGAGGAAATGAAGACAAGTAAGGAAGGATCAAGCAGTTTGAGCAAGATCATAGATTTAAGGCCAAAAGTAAGATTGAGAAATTGACATGCATATCTGAAAATTGTTGTCCATTGCATTTCCACAGTATTGATGTAGTTAAAAAACACAGGACTCAAAGCATAGAGGGTGATTTATCAATTATTCACTTAGAGTAATAACAAATCAGAAATAAATGAAGTGAAAATTTGCATAAGAAACTCCTGTGGCCTTTGTGTTGTTGTGTTGATTATCACTGCCCTGAAAGCATTTAGTAGAAGACCCAGGAATTCCAGAAATTGTCTCAACATACCTAAAAGTTAATGGAAATATATATAATTTTTGCATCTCAATCATAACATTCTTTCCATGCCATATTTATAAAGAAACCCTCCCCACCCTACATGGATTTTGTATTTTCAACAGATTTTTGGGGAAAGAAGCAACTTTTGGATAAAATTTGTTAGAGACCATTTAAAATATTTATTTTGACACAACCATGGCCTCCCATGTAGAGTCCCATTGACTCCTTAAGCCTCAGGGTAGGTAGACCCCTAACTGTCTTTGGGGGTCTTTCTGTACCTCTTCTTTCTCAAAAGACTAGTGCTTAATAGGAGAATCTTAGAACACTTAAGTCAGTCTTTCCAAATCGTTATGTTGCATTAAATAAATATGGTATAATGTAAATCATATAGCGAGCTTGTAGGCTAACACATTGTTTTTTAAAGTTAAGCATATGCTTATGTGATGGGGAGGTGGAATTCCTTCATAACTGTTACAGTTTTCACTTATTTTAAACTCAGTCACTTCTTTTTATATTATGTATTCTCTTTTCTGTGGGCCTTTTGGGCTGTTATTCTCTTCTGTTCTTTTTAAAAAATTGATTTGTAGGTAGCCTTCAGAAAATTTGGCAGAGAATTTGTGAATGCAGCTTTTCATAAGCACCTGCATATTACTGACTAGGATTTGAGTCCAATAGCTAAAAATATGCTTGTCATTAGCTGTGATTTAAGAAGTATCAGTGTCTAATCAATTCAGCCACTAACATTCAGGGAACGATGTCATCTAAAGAAAAAGCTGAGCAGTGATTAAGACCTCATTGTTGGAGAGGAGCTCTTTTCATCAGGGTGGTGAGTACATCCTGTAAATAGCGATGAAGTGTTGGCATATTCTAAAAAAAAAAAAAATNACTCAAAGCATAGAGGGTGATTTATCAATTATTCACTTAGAGTAATAACAAATCAGAAATAAATGAAGTGAAAATTTGCATAAGAAACTCCTGTGGCCTTTGTGTTGTTGTGTTGATTGTCATTGCCCTGAAAGCATTTAGTAGAAGACCCAGGAATTCCAGAAATTGTCTCAACATACCTAAAAGTTAATGGAAATATATATAATTTTTGCATCTCAATCATAACATTCTTTCCATGCCATATTTATAAAGAAACCCTCCCCACCCTACATGGATTTTGTATTTTCAACAGATTTTTGGGGAAAGAAGCAACTTTTGGATAAAATTTGTTAGAGACCATTTAAAATATTTATTTTGACACAACCATGGCCTCCCATGTAGAGTCCCATTGACTCCTTAAGCCTCAGGGTAGGTAGACCCCTAACTGTCTTTGGGGGTCTTTCTGTACCTCTTCTTTCTCAAAAGACTAGTGCTTAATAGGAGAATCTTAGAACACTTAAGTCAGTCTTTCCAAATCGTTATGTTGCATTAAATAAATATGGTATAATGTAAATCATATAGCGAGCTTGTAGGCTAACACATTGTTTTTTAAAGTTAAGCATATGCTTATGTGATGGGGAGGTGGAATTCCTTCATAACTGTTACAGTTTTCACTTATTTTAAACTCAGTCACTTCTTTTTATATTATGTATTCTCTTTTCTGTGGGCCTTTTGGGCTGTTATTCTCTTCTGTTCTTTTTTAAAAATTGATTTGTAGGTAGCCTTCAGAAAATTTGGCAGAGAATTTGTGAATGCAGCTTTTCATAAGCACCTGCATATTACTGACTAGGATTTGAGTCCAATAGCTAAAAATATGCTTGTCATTAGCTGTGATTTAAGAAGTATCAGTGTCTAATCAATTCAGCCACTAACATTCAGGGAACGATGTCATCTAAAGAAAAAGCTGAGCAGTGATTAAGACCTCATTGTTGGAGAGGAGCTCTTTTCATCAGGGTGGTGAGTACATCCTGTAAATAGCGATGAAGTGTTGGCATATTCTAAAAAAAAAAAAAAAAATTTCTGCCTGGTACAATTAAGCCTTTCCCCAGAGAAAAAGAATCTTTGAGTTACTGGCATATTTGTACATATTTACCATTTTATCTTTTCAAACTTTCTTTAAATTTGCTCAAGGAAGGGACTTGTGTTGAAAAGGAAATATTTACTGATCCCTAAAATTAGATGTGATAATTAGAATAGTATCTAACATGTACTTGATAGGACTGTTTTACCCATTTTGGTGAATTCATGGATTGTAACTCGCATATGGTTATTAAAAGAAAATTGGTTTTCTAGTCTAAATGTTGGAAGGCTGATGTAATGTGGGATGTGTGTTATTCTTCCAACTAATCATCATATCACTCAGAATACTGACCAATATAAGCCTGAATATTACCACAGATATCACCCATGTGTTCCCAAGAAGAGGTGGCTACCATATTGAATCTTCAGTCAGTTTCCTACCATGGAGAATGTATGTACAAGTTCCTGTTAGGAAACCTTCTAATGAAAACTTCATTTCTAAATTCATATAGTTTTTTTTTTTTTTTAGGGCACTTTATGGGTCACAGAAAAATTGATGTGAAGGTACAGAGATTTACCAAATCCTCTAGCCCCACCACACACAAAAACTTTGTCTACTGTCTAGGTCACTCGTCAGAATAGTACTTTTGTTTCAATTGATGAACCTATATTGACAAGTCGTCATCACCAAAAATGTATAGTTTACATGAGAGTTCATTATCACTCATTAGAGAGAGCATTTCCACTACCTTTAAAATCCTTTATGTTCTACCTGTTCACCCCTCCTTCTCCTAACCTTTGGCAATTACTGATCTTTCTTTCTTTCTTTCTTTCTTTTTTTTTTAATTTCTCCCACTGAACTTTTTTTTTAGTTTTTCCCAGGATGTCCCATGATTGGATTCATATAATGTGTAATGTTTTCAGGGGGCTTTTTTTCACTTAGTTATATGCACCTAAGGTTCTTCTAAGTCTTTTCATGGCTTGGTAGCTCATATCCTTTTAGTGCTGAATAATACTTCATTTTCTGGATGGAACACAGTTTGTTTATTCATTCACCTACTGAAGGACATCTTAGTTGCTTCCAAGTTTTGACAGTTAAGAATAAAGCTGCTGTAAGCACTCATGTCCAGGTTTCTGTGTGGACATAAGTTTTCAATCCCTCTGGAGATCAGTGGAGAAATAACTCCAGAAAGAATGAAGGGATGGAGCCAAAGCAAAAACATTACCCAGTTGTGCATCTGACTGGTGATAGAAGCAAGATCCGATACTGTAAAAAGCAGTATTGCATAGGAACCTGGAATGTCAGGTCCATGAATCAAGGCAAATTGGAAGTGGTCAGACAAGAGATGGCAAGGGTGAACGTCGACATTCTAGGAATCAGCAAACTAAAATGGACTGGAATGGGTGAATTTAAATCAGATGACCATTATATCTACTACTATGGGCAGGAATCCTTCAAAAGTAATGGAGTAGCCATCATGGTCAACAAAAGAGTCCGAAATGCAGGACTTGAATGCAATCTCAAAAACGACAGAATGATCTCTGTTCGTCTCCAAGGCAAACCATTCAGTATCACAGTTATCCAAGTCTATGCCCCAACCAGTAATGCTGAAGAAGCTGAAGGTGAATGGTTTTATGAAGACCTACAAGACCTTTTAGAACTAACACCCAAAAAAGATGTCCTTTTCATTATAGGGGACTGGAATGCTAAAGTAGGAAGTCAAGAAACACCTGGATTAATAGGCACATTTGGCCTTGGAATGCAGAATGAAGCAGGGCAAAGACTAATAGAGTTTTGCCAAGAAAATGCACTGGTTATAGCAAACACCCTCTTCCAACAACACAAGAGAAGACTCTACACATGGACATCACCAGATGGTCAACACCAAAATCAGATCGATTATATTCTCTGCAGCCAAAGATGGAGAAGCTCTATACAGTCAACAAAAACAAGACCAGGAGCTGACTGTGGCTCAGATCATGAACTCCTTATTACCAAATT
>SJYW01008570.1:214859-247394 GCA_006410735.1 Raphicerus campestris
ATGAAATTAAAAGATGCTTACTCCTTGTAGGAAAAGTTATGACCAACCTTGATAGCATATTCAAAAGCAGAGATTACTTTGCCGACTAAGGTCCGTCTAGTCAAGGCTATGGTTTTTCCTGTGGTCATGTGTGGATGTGAGTTGGACTCTGAAGAAAGCTGAGCACCAAATAATTGATGCTTTTGAACTCTGGTGTTGGAGAAGACCCTTGAGAGTCCTTTGGACTGCAAGGAGATCCAACCAGTCCACTCTGAAGTAGATCAACCCTGGGATTTCTTTGGAAGGAATGATGCTAAAGCTGAAACTCCAGTACTTTGGCCACCTCATGCGAAGAGTTGACTCATTGGAAAAGACTCTGATGCTGGGAGGGATTGGGGGCAGGAGGAGAAGGGGACGACAGAGGATGAGATGGCTGGATGGCATCACTGACTCGATGGACTAAAGTCTGAGTGAACTCTGGGAGTTAGTGATGAACAGGGAGGCCTGGCGTGCTGAGATTAATGGGGTCACAAAGAGTTGGACACCCCTGAGCGACTGAACTGAACTGAACTTGATACATACCAAAGAGCCTGGTCACTGGATCTGACATAAGAGCAGGTGAAGTTCCATAGGAAACTGCCCAAGTATCCTCTCTTCCAGAGTGGCTGCACCATTTCTTCCAATAGCTCAGAGAGCAGTTACAAATTCACCTGGACTCCTAGGCAGGGCTGAGCCATTTGTGTCAGTAGAAGGACTTTTTGTCCTTATCATCTAGAGCATGAAGAAGTTCTAGGCTGACACGGGGATTCTCATTTCCACACCATGAATAGACTGTACTTGCCCAGTGTGGAGGTGACCTCTGCACAGGCTGAGTACTTAGAGGAAGCCTTGCCACACCAACAGCAGAGAGCCTGGAACCCTCCTTCTGGAGCATCTTCCACAGATGTGCTCAGTGCTGCTCCCCCCAGATATGGCTCCCATCTAGACCTGCCTGATCCCCCAGGCAAGGTACACAGATCCTCTCCAGGGGAGGCAGTGTATGTTAGTGTATTGACGCCTCCGCCCAGGCCTGTGTTAGAAACAGTGCTCAATCTTGTGTCCACCAAGCATTTCCCAGGTAGGTTTGATCACAGGACCCTTTCTGCCTACTGTTTATTTTCCGTGGCAGAAGTTATATGGGGAGGGAGGTGGGAGCGGGGTTCAGGATTGGGAATTCATGTACATCTGTGGCAGATTCATGTTGATGTATGGCAAAACCAATACAGTATTGTAAAGTAAAATAAAGTAAAATACAAGTGTTCAGTTCAGTTGAGTCGCTCAGTCGTGTCTGACTCTTTGTGACCCCGTGAATCGTAGCAGGCCAGGCCTCCCTGTCCATCACCAACTCCCAGAGTTCACTCAGACTCATGTCCATTAAGTCAGTGATGCCATCCATACATCTCATCCTCTGTCATCCCCCTCTCCTCCTGCCTCCAATCCCTCCCAGCATCAGAATCTTTTCCAATGAGTCAACTCTTCGAATGAGGTGGCCAAAGTACTGGAGCTTAAGCTTTAGCATCATTCCTTCCAAAGAAATCCCAGGGCTGATCTCCTTCAGAATGGACTGGCTGGATCTCATTGCAATCCAAGGGACTCTCAAGAGTCTTCTCCAACACCACAGTTCAAAAGCATCAATTCTTCGGTGCTCAGCCTTCTTCACAGTCCAACTCTCACATCCATACATGACCACTAGAAAAAACCATAGCCTTGACTAGATGAACCTTAGTAGGCAAAGTAATGTCTCTGCTTTTGAGTATGCTATATAGGTTAGTCATAACTTTTCTTCCAAGGAGTAAGCGTCTTTTAATTTCATGGCTGCAGTCACCATCTGCAGTGATTTTGGAGCCCCCCAAAATAAAGTCTGATACTGTTTCCACTGATTCCCCCTCAAAAATGTTACAAATATTTTAAAAAAAAAAGTTGTGTTCTGAGGAATACTGTGAATGAAACATCTACAGAACAAAGACCACTTTGTCCCTTTCCCCTCATGACCAAGCAGATTTTGCTATGTCATTTCCATCTTGCCTTCAGGAGTAAAATCAAACTAATAAAAGAAACCCGGTGATCTTTTTCATATCTCTTTCCCTAAACTCCTCTGCTTCACCCCCATCATGGCACCATCAAACCTAGCCTGTGATTCGTGAAGGCTCTCTGTTCCCCCTGAAGTCTGGTGTAATTGAGTAGATTGAGAATATTCTAGCCATGGGATAAATGCCACCGCCTAAGATCAGTCACAAATCCCTAAGCATTTATTACAGGCCAGGCACTAAGTTCATTTAATGCCTTACCCTGTGGGTGGCATGTGTATGTTCTGATGTCTTATATTAAAATCACTGTTGTTCAGTCACCAAGCTGTGTCAAACTCTTTGCAACTTCATGGGTTACAACACACTGGGACTCCCTGTCCTCCATCATCTCCCGGAGTTTGCCCAAATTCATGTGCATTGAATCGGTGATACTATCCAATCATCTCATCCTCTGCTGTCCCCTTCTCCTTTTGTGTTCAGTCTTTCCCAGCATCAGGGTCTTCTCTAATGAGCTGACTTTCTGTATCAGGTGGTGAAAGTATTGGAGCTTCAGCTAAAAGTATCATACTTTTAAGCAACTATGTAAATTAAACAAAAATTCTCAGTATTGCATAAATGGACTTTTTTCCAGGATGAAATTTGAGTGCAACATGTTACCCTTTTTTGAGGTTCTTCATACACATCAGTGACCAAAACAGGTAAAGATCTTTGCTTAGCATTACAGTGGGGAAAGTAGACAATGGACAGTGATTTACTCTGTAAGTTCTACAATACGTGAGCAGTTGATAAATAGGATAAAAGAAAAAGGGCAATGAGGAAACTGATAGGATGGCACATGTGGAGAATAAGTGGTGAGTTGTTTGGAGTTTAAATGGAGTTTAAATGTTTAGTCAGTGTGGGTCTTATTGAGAAGGGAATAAGAGAAGATTTGAAGGAGATGAGGGGGTTAGCCAGACAAAAGAGAGAATGTCTNGTAGGATGGCACACGTGGAGAATAAGTGGTGAGTTGTTTGGAGTTTAAATGGTGTAGTCAGTGTGGGTCTTATTGAGAAGGCAATAAGAGAAGATTTGAAGGAGATGAGGGGGTTAGCCAGACAAAAAAGAGAATGTCTCTGTAGGAAAATGTGAAAATATCTTGTTGGAAGGGGTGACCTACTGGTGACAACTTCAGAAATACCCAGACGTGATGACCACCCTTTTCAGTTTTAACTCAGATGGCAAAGCTGTAGACAGGCAGGCTGCCTACTCTCATCCCCACTATGGGTTCCCTGGAGCCAGCGCTGGCTTGGAGGGACTACAGCGCTGGCTGAACCAACACTGCTCACGGGCCTCTCAAGAAAAGCTCACATGTGTTTGATCAGTGGTCTCAGTACAGGAGACACTAGGGACGAGGAGTTGATCCCTGGGTCAGGAATATCCCCTGGAGAATAACATGACAACCCACTCCAGACAGAGGGCCCGAGGGCTATAGTCCTTGGGATCACAAAGAAATGGACACACTGAATGCACAGCACGTCATCTGTCTGCTGTAGGAAACTGGACTCACCAAGGAATACCCTGAGCCTCCGTTTTCAAAGCAATAATTTNCGGGCCTCTCAAGAAAAGCTCACATGTGTTTGATCAGTGGTCTCAGTACAGGAGACACTAGGGACGAGGATTTAATCCCTGGGTCAGGAATATCCCCTGGAGAATAACATGACAACCCACTCCAGACAGAGGGCCCGCGGGCTACAGTCCTTGGGATCACAAAGAAATGGACACACTGAACGCACAGCACGTCATCTGTCTGCTGTAGGAAACTGGACTCACCAAGGAATACCCTGAGCCTCCGTTTTCAAAGCAATATTTTTTTTTTCTCACTACGAAAAAATAGCCTGTTTGCCACAGAAAATTTAAATTACATGTAAATATAAAGATCTCTAAAAAGAAAAAAAGTTATCATGCAACAATCCAGTTCTTCATCATTACTAACATATCTGACTCACAAATCTATATACAGTTACAGAGAGCCAAGTTAACCTAAAGATTGACTGGAGCAATTTTCAAAGGATGATTTTAAAAAGCTTCATGAATATTCGATTAATGTCTGTGTGTAATGCTAATATATGGGTGAAAATAGTCCCTAGACTTGTTTCAAGTTTCTCCCTCAAGGAAGAAGAAAATAATGTACATTATTTTTCTATCATAATGTGGTATAATTTAACATCAACCAGTGATGTTATGGAATTTCTTACCTTCTACAGTGTTTCTCAGTTTCTGTGTTAAGCCCTTAGGCTTCCAAGTCTTCACAGTTATTACAGCACATTCTCAGAAGGTCATTACAGTAAATGCACCAATATGAAAAATGCAAAAGAAAATGCATTATAAAAATAATTCTTTTATATGTTAAAAGGGTCATAATCTACTTGAAATCTGCCCCTGCTTTTCTTTTTATAATTATTTAATATATCCATTTAACAAGAATATTTGTTATTTTTATGGGAAATTCTTAACATCCTTTGCTTCTTTGGGTACTGGTGGGAAAAATTTTTGAAAAAAAAAAGCAGATATAAATACCCTTGCAGTGAATAGGATTTCCATGGAGGCTGCTGGGTGTGCTTTGGGCAGATTAGAAGGCAGGTACATGGACCCTTGAGATGGCTCCAGTTCTGGATTAACTCTGCATCATCCACAAGTGTACAGAGTCTAGAGCCTTTATGAGGAACAGTGGAGTGATGAGGTGGAAAGAACCGTGATGTGATTACTGGTTAGCTCTGTGTTTTCCCTTTGGTTGTTGCCAGCAGTTAGCTCTTTGTATCCCCTTCCTTATTTTTGTTAGGATCGTTCTGGAGAATTGCTGTGCAGACTGGGTTAGGTAACACAAGGAGGTGTGCTTGGGAAAGTGATGCTGAAGACCACATGATTTATATAGATATATTCTTTCCTGAGGTTTTCTGCACTCAGTTGTTGGTACATAATGTGTGCCAAGCCAATATTTGTGGAATAACAGATTAATTAATTCCCCACTTTGTAGAAGGCTTTATCTGTATTTTGCACTATTATTTATTCTCTGTCCCCTAAAGTTTCTCTGAAGAAAGATTTATGCACTAAATGGTATTGAGAAATAAATCTTATAGATGACATTTTAAAAAATTGAAGTGTGGAGGAGGAAATAGCATCCCACTCCAGTGTCCTTACCTGGGAAATCCCATGAACAGAAGAGTCTGGTGGGCTACAGTCCATGGGGTTGCAAAAAGTTGGACACAACTGAACACTCACACACACACCTTAGTTTGTTTATAATGTTGTTAGTTTCAGGTGTATAACAAAGTAGTTCAGATATAAATACACCTGTTCAGATATATATAGATACACATATACAGGTATTCTTTTCCATTATTGGTTGTTTCAGATATTGAATATAGTTCCCTGTGCTATACAGTAGGTCCTTGTTGTTTATGTATTTTATAGGTAGTGTCTATCTATTAATCCCAAACTTCTAATTTATCCCTCCATCCACTTTCCCCTTTGGTAGTCATAAGTTTGTTTCCTATGTCTGTGAGTTCATTTCTGTTTTGTAAGTAAGTTCATTTGTATCATTTTTTTTAGAATCATTTTAGATATAAGAAATGTCATAGGATAGTTCTCTGCCTGACTTCACTCAGTATTACAATCTCTGTCTATCCATGTTTCTATGAGTGGAATTTTTTCACTCTTTTTTTAATGGCTGAATAATGTTACATTGTATATATTGACCACATCTTCATTCACCCATCTGTTGATGGACATTTGGGTTGCTTCCATGTCTTGGCTGTGGTAGATAGTGCTGCTGTGAACACTGAGGAGCATGCTTCTTTTCACAGTATAGTTTTCTCCAGTTATATGGCCAGGGGTATGTTGCTGGATCATATGGTAGGTCTAGTTTTAGTTTTTGAGGGATCTCCACACTGCTCACCATAGTGGCTACACCAGCTTACCTTCCCACATCAGTGTAGGAGGTTCCCTTTTCTCCACACCCTCTCTAGCATTTATTGTTTGTAGACATTTTGATGATGGCCATTCTGACCAGAATGAGGTGACATCTCATTGTAGTTTTGATATGCATTTCTCTAATAATTAGTGATGCTGAACATCTTACATGTGCCTGTTTCTTCTAGAGTATGTCTAAGGGAATTTCCAGCTCTAAATTCTATGAAAATGAAAGTGAAACTGAAGTCTTTCAGTCATGTCCCACTCTTTGCGACCCCGTGGACTGTAGCCTACCAGGCTCCTCCCCCCATGGGATTCTCCAGGCAAGAATACTGGAGTGGGTTGTCATTTCCTTCTCCAGGGGACCGAACCCAGGTCTCCTGCATTGCAGGCAGATGCTTTAACCTCTGAGCTACCAGGGAAGCCCTGAATTCTGTGAGCATGTGACTAAATCTGAATCCCACATCTCAGTTATCCTTTGCATTGCCAAATGTCATGACTCTCTTCTGGACTCTACCTTCTTTATTTATTCAACACCTTTTTCAATTGATAATATCTTCTTCAATATAATAGAGCTTCCCAGGTGATGCAGTGGTGAAGAATCCACCTGCCAATACAGGGGGTTAAAGACATGCAGGTTCAGTCCTAGGGTTGGGAGGATCCCCTGGAGTAGGAAAAGGAAATACAGTTCAGTGTTCTTGCCTGGAGAATCCTATGGACAGAAGAGCCTGGCCAGCTAAAGTCCATGGGTAGCAGAGAGTCAGACATGACTGAGCACCATCACCATAACCTTACTTGGTGTTCCTTAAAACTGAGTTCTGATTAAAAAAGTATATATGCCTTCTCTTTTTAGTCAAAGTCTTCAGTCTTAAAAAAGATGTTCTTGGGGTAACTGAAATAAAAATAAAACTGCCTAGAAATAGAGAAAAGATGTGATCAAAATGTGGATCACAACTCAAATTGTTCATGTAAAAGCTTCCATCAGCTTTTAAGGAGCATATGTGATTTTTGGTGCTCTGTTTTGGGTGGGAAATCTTCAGTGGTTTATGTGACATTTTCCCACAAACCTGAAATGGAAATAATTATTCTGATTTCTCTGGATATTTTTATAGTGAATTATTTCTGAATTATTTTTATAGTGTTCAAGCTCACATATTCATAGCCTGTATTCTCTTTGACATTACTTTAAAGATTTACTTTTCAATTAACTTCATGAATGTCTGTTAATATGAGGATGAGCCTTCTTCACTGCATTTCCCAGTTAGAACCTCAATCTCTGGGCTGTTCATTGCCTGTGACTTGTAGACTCCCTGCACGGCTCATTTCCCAGACATGCTCAGACAAATGCCTGCTTATTGCCTTTGTTCTCAGTTGAGTTATTCAAGCTCATTTATGGCCACCTGGTTGGCCAGGGCTCAGCCTGAGTGGTACTACCATAAGTGTACAGAACCACCCACAGCAGCAAATCCACTTGGCAGAGAGCAGACTACTCATCCCTATGGCCGTTGGATGTTACCCTGGGGGGTCAATGCTTGGGACAGACTCCACCTCCACCACCTGGACAGTTCAGTTCAGTCATTCAGTCGTGTCCGACTCTTTATGACACCATGAATTGCAGCATACCAGGCCTCCCTGTCCATCACCAACTCCCAGAGTTCACTCAAACTCACGTCCATCGAGTAAGTGATACCATCCAGCCATCTCATCCTCTGTCGTCCCCTTTTCCTTCTGCCCCCAATCCCTCCCAGCATCAGAGTCTTTTCCAATGAGTCAACTCTTCAAATGAAGTGGGCAAAGTACTGGAGTTTCAGCTTTAGCATCATTCCTTCCAAAGAACTCAAAAGGATGATCTCCTTTAGAATGAACTGGTTGGATCTCCTTGCGGTCCAAGGGGCTCTCAAGAGTCTTCTCNAAATGAAGTGGGCAAAGTACTGGAGTTTCAGCTTTAGCATCATTCCTTCCAAAGAACTCAAAAGGATGATCTCCTTTAGAATGAACTGGTTGGATCTCCTTGCGGTCCAAGGGGCTCTCAAGAGTCTTCTCCAACACCATAGTTCAAAAGTATCAATTCTTTGGCATTCAGCTTTCTTCACAGTCCAACTCTCACATCCGTACATGACTACTGGAAAAACCATAGCCTTGACTAGACAGACCTTTGTTGGCAAAGTAATGTCTTTGCTTTTCAATATGCTATCTAGGTTGGTCATAACTTTTCTTACAAGGAGTAAGCAAGCATCTTTTAAATTCATGGCTGCAGTNGGTCAACACTGAAATCAGACTGATTATATTCTTTGCAGCCAAAGATGGAGAAGCTCTATACAGTCAGGAAAAACAAGACTGGAAGCCGACTGTGGCTCAGATCATGAGCTCCTTATTGCCAAATTCAGACCACCTGGACACTCATGTGCAAACAAATGACCTGGGGCCTTGGAGAAATGAAGATTTTTAATTTGCCACTCAAGAATATGCTGAAATTTTGCATTTATAACTATTTGTGTCTGTGTGTGTGTATGTGTGTATGTATGTATTCACAAAGAACATACATTTTGTATTTCTGAATATGAATATAACTCAGGTTATATATACATCACATCATGAGATGGAAAGTTGATCAATCTGCAATATGATGCATGTGTGTGTTACACAACTCTAATCATCTCCACTGCTGAGCTCTGAAGAATTGATACTTTCAAATTGTGGTGCTGGANAACTCAGGTTATATATACATCACATCATGAGATGGAAAGTTGATCAATCTGCAATATGATGCATGTGTGTGTTACACAACTCTAATCATCTCCACTGCTGAGCTCTGAAGAATTGATACTTTCATATTGTGGTGCTGGAAAAGAATCCTGAGCATCCTTTAGACAGCAAGGAGGTCAGACCAGCTAATCCTAAAGGAAATCAACCCTGAATATTCATAGGAAGGACTGATGCTGAAACTCCAGTACTTTCACCCCCTGATGTGAAAGGCTGACCCATTAGAAAAGACCCTGATGCTGGGAAAGACTGAGGGCAGGAGGAGAAGAGGGCAACAGAGGATGAAATGATTGGATTGTATCATCAGATCAATAGACATGAATTTAAGCAAACTCTGGGGATTAGTGAAGGACAGAGATGCCTGGCATGGTACAGTCCATGGGGGTCGCAAAGAATTGAACAGGAGTTAGTGACTGAACAAAGGAAAAAATCCTGGAGTAGCATACATAATTTATTTACCCATATGTTGGTTTATGGGTATTTCCCTCTTTATATTCTCTGGTGACAAACAATGCAAACTTAGTGTTTAAAATTCCTGCACTGAGAAAGCAGAACTGTTAGGAGTCACATCCTGGGAGAAATGGAACATGCAGAAGAAGGAAAAAGGGGTACATGGGCTAGCAGAAGAAGACTGAGTCCAAAGCATGGGAAGTGGGGTTCATAGCCACAGAGCAACTAGGGTTGGAGGGTGGAAGTGTGAGAAGGGGAAGTGTCAGGAGTGTGGGGGTTTCTGGCTAAGTTAACCTGATGAAGAGAATTCTTGCTGTAGACCACACTATCCCTGGGGAAAGGGTAGGGGTTGGAAATGAGGGAAACTGATCAGATGTAGAAGGCAGCTCAACTGTCAAGGGGAAGGAGTTCTGCTTAAACAGACTTGGCTGGGGTTTTGCTCAGACTGGACAATGTGGAGAGGAACATGGAATTCTAGCAGTTAGTCTAGCTGAAGAAGAGCTCTGGGGAACTGGAGTCGTGTTTGGTCAAAGAGATAAATTCTGTCACTCTGGGACTCAGAGAACACGACCCTCTTTGCATTTTTACACATTTGATTGTACTGTATATAGTATTTTGTGTTCTGACCCTCTGCTCAATACTTGATATTGACCCTTTTCCCCTAAGTTTTAAAAACCCTCAAAACATCCATTTTAGTGGCTACAATATTTCATCAGAATACTTTTTAATAGTCTACTTAATGGCTTCACCTAATGTTCAAATAGAGATTATAATTGAAGGAATTTCCCCCACCTCACATAAAGGAAACTATTCCCTTTTCATCCATTGCTATTCACAGTAATCTTTGGAGCCAGACACCCCACGGAGGGTGACAGGGGCTTCACCTGTGGAATGCTGAGCCCAGGGTTTGGGTCTGTCGTCTGGAAAGGGCTTCTGTTTTCCAACCACACAAAGATGCCATGTAGACTAGCAGCAGCCTGACATGCAAAGATAGAGATAATACCTGTCTCTGTCCATCTGTCTCTCCATCCTTCCATCTACCCACCCATGCACCAACCCCTCACTCTACCCACTCATCTACCTACCCATCTACCCATCCACTGATCCATCCACCCACCAATCCTCCCATCCATCTATCCATCCATCTATATCTTTGCTAATATTTCTGAGTTTTTCTGTAAGTCATCTTAGTAGAAAGAAGGGATAATAGTGGTTAACAGCCTTCGTAAGATCCTTAAAAAATGTTGGAAATTGGCTCTGTGGAATTCTGTACTAATTTATGCTCACTCCAATTGTCCTGTTACAGCTTGAAGTGTTATGATAGATTTTCTTCTTTGCTTATTTGCTGGGGAGGGGGAAGGGTTGTTTAATTACCAGCTCTTTGATTACTAGGGAGGTTATATAATTTTTGTGTTTATTAATCATTTGTAATTATGCTGTTATGAATTTTCTAGTCTATCTTTAGCCCTAAAGCATCCATGTATTGTGGTGTTTATAAAAACTGGCAATTTTCTTATCTAATTTCCTTGAAAAATCACAGTTCTTTCCATTCAAGATTTTTTCTTAATCTATTATTCCTAGAAGTGGATCTAATGGTAGACTTATGTTAATAAAGACCAATACAGTTCTTAAAGCCTTCTGAGAATTCACAGTGATGCAAATCTTTACCTCCTTGTGTAAATTATTTTCCTTCTCTCATTTCTGAAGAGCAAAGGAGTAAAAACAAAATTTTCTTATTTGTTGAGAAGACTATTTTCCATTTTGATCTCTTCGACAGCTCTAGTTGCTCTGGTCCTTTGATAGGAGAATATAAAGTAGCTTCTGTGGTGAATGGCTTCTTTTTCTTGTGTTCTATTCTATCTTCACCTTCCTCTCTTTCCTGTGTCTTTTTTTCCCTTCCTCCCAGGGGCCCAGCAGTAAAAGCACAGACTCCTAACCACTGGACCATCAGGGATTTCCCCTCTTAAAAACATCTTAAAAAAATTTATACTTATATTTATGGCAAAACCAATACAGTACTGTAAAATAGAATAAAGTATTAAAAAATAAAAAAATGCAAAAAAAAATTTATACTTATATTTAAAAACATCTTAAACTGTTGTTTTTAGTCTGGATGGAAGCAACATCTTTTTAGGAGTTGAGTGCTGAATTATTCCTGGTCTACACAATTGCCTAAACTTATGTTTCAGGTATTTCTTGAGGTTCTGTTCTGTTTCATCCACTGGGTTGAGCAGGCAGGAGAGGTGCATAGATGAGCAGCACCCCCTACAAGGAGACAGACATTCAATAGATCCATCAGGGCTGCATGAAGAGGTATCACAAATTGAATGGTTTTACCCAAAAAGAACAAGCTGCCATGAGAAAGTGTAAGAGTGCACCATTCAAGGCTTTGTAGACAGACTCTCCCTGCAGGCATGATATGCAAAAATGAGAAGCAAAGATAAAGTACATTAGGTGAAACTTATTTATCTTAAAAGTTTGGACCCTTCAACCAGCATCTTGTTGTACCCAATCCCTGCAGTGCCTACAACCACATTCTGCTCCTGATACTCTGGCTCTGGGAAAGAAGAAGGGCTTACTGTGAGGATGTCAGAGTTCTCTTTTTAGCAGAGATTTAGAGACACCAGCAGTTTACACTGCCTGCTCAGGATTCTTCCTGATCCTCCAGAGGATCTGAGACCTCCCCGGGAAGTGCTCACAGTAATTGAAGGGCGAGTTTGCAGACGCCAAACTCCTGATACAGTTTTCAAAATGTGGGTACATTAAAATAAATTGTAATTAACTTTGCATTCTTGGGAGGAAAATATTAAATTAAAAAGACAGAAATAATAGGAATGGATAACCTAGGTCTTACATAGAAATATAGGTTTAAATAATATCTCTTAAATTTTGTAAGAAAATCATGTCACATTTGCATTACTGTTTAAGTGAAAGCTCATTTAGACCTTCATAAGATAATAAAGTACCTGATTTTTGTTGAAACATATCTAGCCCTTTCTTGAAAAGAAATAGACCTCTCAAGTAGTATTTCTTATTAATAAACCACTGAGGAGAAATTCTTGGAGTTAAACGTGTATATTTTTAGGTTGTACTTTACTCACTCAACCTGATTTCGCTTATGCCAACAGCTCACTCTGGAAAAAGCAATGTCACTCTCCCTTTACTCCCAAAAGGTATTGTCAACAGGTTCAGGCAGATATTTTATAAACATTGTCATATTTCCTGTGAGTATGAAATTCACATACACTGGACAGATCATAATTAAGGAAATACCAGCCTCCTTCCAATTTCAAGCAACCCTGTTGTCCAGAAGCAATGCACGGAAATGGTGATGCCACGTTGCACTGAACTTAGAGCAAGCTTTCCATAGTGCTGGCAGCTATTAATATCCCCACTGTGGGCTAAGGCATGACCTTGAGATGGGCATTAGCTCTGACCCAGAGGGATCACCTTGCAGAGAGGGCTCCACATCTTGCCTTCTGTGTAAGGGAAAATTCACAGTGATGCAAATCTTTACCTCCTTGTGTAAATTATTTTCCTTCTCTCATTTCTGAAGAGCAAAGGAGGAGTCATTACTTATTTCATGTAGAGGAAGCCAGACTCAGGGAGAATACTTGCTGCTGACATATTAACTCATAATGGCTCCAGAAGTTTCCTTCTCCATCAATTGTTGTTCTTCAGTCTCTTAGTCATGTCCGACTTTTTATGACCCCATGGACTGCAGCACACCAGGCTTCCCTGTCCTTCACTATCTCCCAGGGTTTGCTCAGACTCACGTCCATTGAGTTGATGATGCCATCCAATCATCTCATCCTCTGTTGTCCCCTTTTCCTCCTGCCCTCAATCTTTCCCAGCATCAGGATCTTTTCCAGTGATCCTGGCTCTTCTCATCAGGGGGCCAAAGTATTGGAGCTTCAGCAAGAGTCCTTCTGATGAATATTCAGGGTTTATTTCCTTTAGGATTGCCTGGGGTTTGATCTTCTTGCTGTCCAAGGGACTCTCAAGAGTCTTTTCCAGCAGCGCAATTTGAAAATATCAGTTCTTTGGACCTTTGTTATGGTCCAGCTCTTACATCTGTACATGACTACTGGAAAAGCCATAGCTTTGACTCTACAAATCTTTGTGGACAAAGTGATATCTCTGCTTTTTAATATGCTGCCTAGGTTTGTCATAGCTTTTCTTCCAAGGGGCACACATCTTAATTTTGTGGCTGCAGTCACAGTATGCAGTGATTTTGGAGCCCAAGAAAATAAAATCTGCCACTGTTTCTACTTTTTCCCCATATATTTGTTGTGAAATGTTGGGACCAGATGCCATGAGCTTAGTTTTCTGAATGTTGAGTTTCAAGTAAACTTTTCACTCTCCACTTTAACCTTCATCAAGAGGCTCTTTAGTTTCTCTTTGCTTTCTGGCATTAGAGTGGTATCATCTGCATATCTGAGGTTGTTGATATTTCTCCCAGAAATCTTGATTCCAGCTAGTGATTCATCCAGTTCAGCATTTCACATGATGTACTCTGCATATAAATTAAATTGGCTTCTTAACATAAACACTCCCACCCTGCGTCTCTTCAGGACACAAGAGGCAGAAGATCTTTTTTTTTTTTTTACCTAGCATTTTTAAAAATTAAAATGTTATTAATTTACAATATTGTAGGTTTTTTTTCACATGTACAGAAAAGTGATTCAGTTATACAGACATACATGTCTATTCTTTTTCAGATTCTGTTTTCTTAGCAGTTATTACAAAATATTGAATTGAGTTCCCTATGCTATACAGTAGATCTTGTTGGTCTTCTATTGTATGTATATAGTACTGTGTACATGTTAATACCTGTCTCCTAATTAACCACCCCCACATCCTCTATGGGCTTCCCTGGTGGCTCAGAGGTTAAAGTGTCTGCCTCCAATGCGGGAGACCTGGGTTCGATCCCTGGGTCGGGAAGATCCCCTGGAGAAGGAAATGGCCATCCACTCCAGTATTCCTGCCTGGAGAATCCCATGGACAGAGAGCCTAGTAGGTTACAGTCCATGGGGTCGCAAAGAGTTGTACACGACTGAGAGACTTCTCACCTCCCCTCACGTCCTCTTTGGTAACCATAGTTTGTTTTCTCTGTCTCTGAATTTATTTCTTTGTAAATAAGTTTATTTGTATTTTTTTTTTAAATTCTACATATGAGTGCTGTTGCCTGGTATCTGTCTCTTTTTGGCTGACTTCACTTAGTATGATAATCTCTGAGTCCATCCATGTTGCTACAAATGGCACTATTTTATTCTTTTCTTATGGTTGAGTAATACAGAATGCCTGCTTCTTCTAAAACAATTGATCTGCTAATTGGTACACAGAACCCCTTAACCCCCACTGTCTACATCTTCCACTTTTTTCATTCCTGACCTGTAGTGACCTAGGAGAGCGGTGCAGGAGGAAGCCGGTCTCTACCTTGGCTGGTGATGAGGTAGGAAGAGGGAAGGTGACACCACTGTTAGCAAGGATTCCTTCAGGGCTTAGGTGCCCAGCAGCTTCCCGGGGGGATGCATCTGAAGGGATGTGGCCNAAAAAAAATTTATACTTATATTTAAAAACATCTTAAACTGTTGTTTTTAGTCTGGATGGAAGCAACATCTTTTTAGGAGTTGAGTGCTGAATTATTCCTGGTCTACACAATTGCCTAAACTTATGTTTCAGGTATTTCTTGAGGTTCTGTTCTGTTTCATCCACTGGGTTGAGCAGGCAGGAGAGGTGCATAGATGAGCAGCACCCCCTACAAGGAGACAGACATTCAATAGATCCATCAGGGCTGCATGAAGAGGTATCACAAATTGAATGGTTTTACCCAAAAAGAACAAGCTGCCATGAGAAAGTGTAAGAGTGCACCATTCAAGGCTTTGTAGACAGACTCTCCCTGCAGGCATGATATGCAAAAATGAGAAGCAAAGATAAAGTACATTAGGTGAAACTTATTTATCTTAAAAGTTTGGACCCTTCAACCAGCATCTTGTTGTACCCAATCCCTGCAGTGCCTACAACCACATTCTGCTCCTGATACTCTGGCTCTGGGAAAGAAGAATGGCTTACTGTGAGGATGTCAGAGTTCTCTTTTTAGCAGAGATTTAGAGACACCAGCAGTTTACACTGCCTGCTCAGGATTCTTCCTGATCCTCCAGAGGATCTGAGACCTCCCCGGGAAGTGCTCACAGTAATTGAAGNAGAAGAATGGCTTACTGTGAGGATGTCAGAGTTCTCTTTTTAGCAGAGATTTAGAGACACCAGCAGTTTACACTGCCTGCTCAGGATTCTTCCTGATCCTCCAGAGGATCTGAGACTTCCCTGGGAAGTGCTCACAGTAATTGAGGGGCGAGTTTGCAGACGCCAAACTCCTGATACAGTTTTCAAAATGTGGGTACATTAAAATAAATTGTAATTAACTTTGCATTCTTGGGAGGAAAATATTAAATTAAAAAGACAGAAATAATAGGAATGGATAACCTAGGTCTTACATAGAAATATAGGTTTAAATAATATCTCTTAAATTTTGTAAGAAAATCATGTCACATTTGCATTACTGTTTAAGTGAAAGCTCATTTAGACCTTCATAAGATAATAAAGTACCTGATTTTTGTTGAAACATATCTAGCCCTTTCTTGAAAAGAAATAGACCTCTCAAGTAGTATTTCTTATTAATAAACCACTGAGGAGAAATTCTTGGAGTTAAACGTGTATATTTTTAGGTTGTACTTTACTCACTCAACCTGATTTCGCTTATGCCAACAGCTCACTCTGGAAAAAGCAATGTCACTCTCCCTTTACTCCCAAAAGGTATTGTCAACAGGTTCAGGCAGATATTTTATAAACATTGTCATATTTCCTGTGAGTATGAAACTCACATACACTGGACAGATCATAATTAAGGAAATACCAGCCTCCTTCCAATTTCAAGCAACCCTGTTGTCCAGAAGCAATGCACAGAAATGGTGATGCCACGTTGCACTGAACTTAGAGCAAGCTTTCCATAGTGCTGGCAGCTATTAATATCCCCACTGTGGGCTAAGGCATGACCTTGAGATGGGCATTAGCTCTGACCCAGAGGGATCACCTTGCAGAGAGGGCTCCACATCTTGCCTTCTGTGTAAGGGAAAATTCACAGTGATGCAAATCTTTACCTCCTTGTGTAAATTATTTTCCTTCTCTCATTTCTGAAGAGCAAAGGAGGAGTCATTACTTATTTCATGTAGAGGAAGCCAGACTCAGGGAGAATACTTGCTGCTGACATATTAACTCATAATGGCTCCAGAAGTTTCCTTCTCCATCAATTGTTGTTCTTCAGTCTCTTAGTCATGTCCGACTTTTTATGACCCCATGGACTGCAGCACACCAGGCTTCCCTGTCCTTCACTATCTCCCAGGGTTTGCTCAGACTCACGTCCATTGAGTTGATGATGCCATCCAATCATCTCATCCTCTGTTGTCCCCTTTTCCTCCTGCCCTCAATCTTTCCCAGCATCAGGATCTTTTCCAGTGATCCTGGCTCTTCTCATCAGGGGGCCAAAGTATTGGAGCTTCAGCAAGAGTCCTTCTGATGAATATTCAGGGTTTATTTCCTTTAGGATTGCCTGGGGTTTGATCTTCTTGCTGTCCAAGGGACTCTCAAGAGTCTTTTCCAGCAGCGCAATTTGAAAATATCAGTTCTTTGGACCTTTGTTATGGTCCAGCTCTTACATCTGTACATGACTACTGGAAAAGCCATAGCTTTGACTCTACAAATCTTTGTGGACAAAGTGATATCTCTGCTTTTTAATATGCTGCCTAGGTTTGTCATAGCTTTTCTTCCAAGGGGCACACATCTTAATTTTGTGGCTGCAGTCACAGTATGCAGTGATTTTGGAGCCCAAGAAAATAAAATCTGCCACTGTTTCTACTTTTTCCCCATATATTTGTTGTGAAATGTTGGGACCGGATGCCATGAGCTTAGTTTTCTGAAAGTTGAGTTTCAAGTAAGCTTTTCACTCTCCACTTTAACCTTCATCAAGAGGCTCTTTAGTTTCTCTTTGCTTTCTGGCATTAGAGTGGTATCATCTGCATATCTGAGGTTGTTGATATTTCTCCCAGAAATCTTGATTCCAGCTAGTGATTCATCCAGTTCAGCATTTCACATGATGTACTCTGCATATAAATTAAATTGGCTTCTTAACATAAACACTCCCACCCTGCGTCTCTTCAGGACACAAGAGGCAGAAGATCTTTTTTTTTTTTTTTTACCTAGCATTTTTTTAAATTAAAATGTTATTAATTTACAATATTGTAGGTTTTTTTTTCACATGTACAGAAAAGTGATTCAGTTATACAGACATACATATCTATTCTTTTTCAGATTCTGTTTTCTTAGCAGTTATTACAAAATATTGAATTGAGTTCCCTATGCTATACAGTAGGTCTTGTTGGTCTTCTATTGTATGTATATAGTACTGTGTACATGTTAATACCTGTCTCCTAATTAACCACCCCCACATCCTCTATGGGCTTCCCTGGTGGCTCAGAGGTTAAAGTGTCTGCCTCCAATGCGGGAGACCTGGGTTCGATCCCTGGGTCGGGAAGATCCCCTGGAGAAGGAAATGGCCATCCACTCCAGTATTCCTGCCTGGAGAATCCCATGGACAGAGAGCCTAGTAGGTTACAGTCCATGGGGTCGCAAAGAGTTGTACACGACTGAGAGACTTCTCACCTCCCCTCACGTCCTCTTTGGTAACCATAGTTTGTTTTCTCTGTCTCTGAATTTATTTCTTTGTAAATAAGTTTATTTGTATTTTTTTTTTAAATTCTACATATGAGTGCTGTTGCCTGGTATCTGTCTCTTTTTGGCTGACTTCACTTAGTATGATAATCTCTGAGTCCATCCATGTTGCTACAAATGGCACTATTTTATTCTTTTCTTATGGTTGAGTAATACAGAATGCCTGCTTCTTCTAAAACAATTGATCTGCTAATTGGTACACAGAACCCCTTAACCCCCACTGTCTACATCTTCCACTTTTTTCATTCCTGACCTGTAGTGACCTAGGAGAGCGGTGCAGGAGGAAGCCGGTCTCTACCCTGGCTGGTGATGAGGTAGGAAGAGGGAAGGTGACACCACTGTTAGCAAGGATTCCTTCAGGGCTTAGGTGCCCAGCAGCTTCCCGGGGGGATGCATCTGAAGGGATGTGGCCCTTGATCTTGGGAGGTTAAGTCCCTCTGGGGCAGGGCACTTGCCCTGAAGCAGTGTGATAGTAGATCCAGATAGTGTACGCGTGTGGAAATAACTGGTCTACAGCGTGATTGCTGTGTGGGGAAGCAGGACTGGGACTTGCTTTTGAATCACATTTTAGCTGAGAGGCCTGGAATTTCAATTACCCCATTGCCAATTACAAGTAATTAAAGTTTCTCTTTCCTTATACTTGGTGAATTACATCTTTAGGAAAGCAACATGGACTTCATAATTGAAGCTAGCATGTAGCCACTGCCCAAGTTGCAGAAGGTACAGTATTTAATGTACTGGAAATGCTTTTAATCCCCAGGCTTTGAAACACATTTGCAGATAAAGAAAGGGGAGCATGAGGAGCTTGAGTGGATACATCCCATTCATCAGTTGAGTCTCAAGTTGGGATGAATGGTTTTCACAAGCAGTCTGAGATTGTAAAATTAAATTTGTAAGTACATTTAGTTTTGGAAATCAGCTGTCACACTGAGTTCTGTGAGCTATACACTCAGATTAACTTTTCACCAAACTGTCTCAAAGTACGTAAGGAACACTACTAGGGATGCTCTTGCCCATCCCTACCGCCACTTTACCCTGTGTTCAGAGGGTCCAGGGAGTCCTTGGGTGTAGGAGTATGCCCTTGGTGTCTGTGAGGTGGGCATTTAGTCTCATCTGCCATGTACTTTCCCAGATTAAGGGTCAAATTTTAAATTACTGCAACTTGCACTAATCTGCTATACCATTTCTCCCTACTTGTTTCTCTAAGAATCCAGATCTTTGTGCCAATTACAAATAAAGTCCCTTAAAAAGAAACATCAGTGGCAACCCAAGCATGCTGCCCCACCTGCTCCTGTTTTGCCCACGATCTCGATTTCCTGATGGGAACCTGACTGATAACATGATGTGTGTCAGCCAAGTTGTACCACATAAGGCCGTGGAGTGGGGCCTGCAGGACGCAAGGAGGAGAAAAGCGAAAAGCAGAAGCAATATCCATTAGCCTCTTTGCTCCAAGTCATTATCAATCTGGAGGTTGTCCTCATTTTGTTTGCCTGTTGGCAACCAGGTACATCGCCCACGATGCACACGGCCTGCTGGACGAGCTCCCCGCTGAGCCTCCAGCCTGTCACACCAAGCAGCCACTTGTCAGCATGACAGGACCGAGGGCTGCGCCTCCTCTGGCTTCTGTGCTGCTGGCAGTGCCGCAGACAACTGCTCAGAGTGAAGGAGGGCCTGAAGGTGGGCAGGGCGGCCACGGCCCTCCTCTGACCTGCACCTGAGACATGGGCCTCACGAGAGAAGTCAGAATTCCTCCTGGGAGCACACAGGGATAGGCTGTGTCTTTTTCCCTTTTCAAAAAACATGGAAGTACACTTAATTTACAACATCTTGGTGACTGTACAGCAAAATGATTCATTATACATATATATATATATATATCTTTTTATATTCTTTCCCATTATTGGTTATTATGAAATACTGAGTATAGTTTCCTGTGTTCTACAGTAAGACCTTCTTGTTGATTCACTGATCTACGTTATATATAGTAGTTCAGTTCAGTCACTTAGTCATGTCCGACTCTTTGTGACCCCATGGACTGCAGCATGCCAGGCCTCCCTGTCCATCACCAACTCCCACAGTTTACTCAAACTCATGTCCACTGAGTCAGTGATGCCATCCAACCGTCTCATCCTCTGTCGTCCCCTTCTCCTTCCACCTTCAATCTTTCCCAGCATCAGGAGCTTTTCAAATGAGTCATTTCTTCATGTCAGGTAGCCAAAGTATTGGAGTTTTAGCTCAGCATCAATCCTTCCAATGAATATTCAGGACTGATTTCCTTTAGGATGGACTGTTTAGATCTCCTTGCAATCCAAGGGACCCTTAAGAGTCTTCTCCAGTACCACAGTTCAAAAGCATCAATTCTTCAGCTCTCAGCTTTCTTTATAGTCCAACTCTCACATCCATACATGACTACTGGAAAAACCATACCTTTGACTATATGGACCTTTGTTGGCAAAGTAATGTCTCTGCTTTTTAATGCATGTAGTGGTGTATATCTATAAACCCCATATACCTAGTTTATCCCTCCACCCTTTTCCCCTTTAGTACCTATAAGTATTTTCTATATCTGTGAGTCTGTTTCTGTTTTATAAATATGTTTATCTGTATCATTCTTTTAGATTCCACATGTAAGTGATATTGTATGATATTAGCCTGACTTACTTCACTTAGTCAAAGCTATGGTTTTTTCCACTAGTCATGTATGGATATGAGAGTTGAACCATAAAGAAGGCTGAGTGCTGAAGAATTTACACTTTCAAAGTGTGGTGCTGGAAGAGAGTCTTNCTGGGAACAGGGCTCCCCCTAGAGGCGGCGCTGGGTCCAGCCGCCCCGCCGCACACACAGGGTCCCTGTTGCTGCCTGTTTGGGATGCTCGGAGCCTCCGGAGCCGGCTCCCTGGGGACTGAGCCCTATTCAGGGTCCGGACAGACGTCTAGTTGTTGTTGTGCTGGCTGCACTGTCTTCCTCGGCCAGCCTGGAAGACACGTTAAACCAAATCAAAGTCAGACAAAGCTGGGACGCTGAGGAGGAAAGAGAATGCAGTTGAAGTCCAGCAGTCACCATTTTTCTTAAAACTATGCTTGTCTTTTATATGTTTCTGTTAAGGTTATGATTTGTGATACATTTATCACATGTGTGATTATACAGTTTCCCTGTGATCTCTGTACACACACACACAGAAACCTACCCACATCTACAGATATGTGCAGATGTCCATAAACGTACTCGNACACACACAGAAACCTACCCACATCTACAGATGTGTGCAGATGTACATAAACGTGCTCGTGAGTGAAAAAGTTGGCTTAAAGCTCAACATTCAGAAAACGAAGATCATGGCATCTGGTCCCATCACTTCATGGGAAATAGATGGGGAAACAGTGGAAACAGTGTCAGACTTTTATTTTTGGGGGATCCAAAATCACTGCAGATGGTGACTGCAGCCATGAAATTAAAAGAAGCTTACTCTTTGGAAGAAAAGTTATGACCAACCTAGATGGCATATTGAAAAGCAGAGACATTACTTTGACTCCGTCTAGTCAAGGCTATGATTTTTCCTATGGTCATGTATGGATGCGAAAGTTGGACTGTGAAGGAAGCTGAGTGCCGAAGAATTGATGCTTTTGAACTGTGGTGTAGAAGACTCTTGAGAGTCCCTTGGACTGCAAGGAGATCCAGCCAGTCCATTCTGAAGGAGATCAGCTCTGGGATTTCTTTGGAAGGAATGATGCTAAAGCTGAAACTCCAGTACTTTGGCCACCTCATGCAAAGAGCTGACTCATTGGAAAAGACTCTGATGCTGGGAGGGATTGAGGGCAGGAGGAGAAGGGAACGACCAAGGATGAGATGGCTGGATGGCATCACTGACTCGATGGACGTGAGTCTGAGTGAACTCCGGGAGTTTGTGATGGACGGGGAGGCCTGGTGTGCTGCGATTCATGGGGTCGCAGAGAGTCGGACACGACTGAGCGGCTGAGCTGAACTGAACTGATACCTAGATAAGCATTAACATAAACATACACATGTATTTTGTCATTGTTTTTGTTCGGTTGCCAAGTCACGCCCAGTTCTTCGTGATCCCATAGACTGCAGCACACCAGGCTTCCCTGTTCTTCACCATCTCCCTGAGCTTGCCCAAGTTCATGTCCACTGAATCAAGGATGCCATCCAACCATCTCATCCCCTGTCACGCTCTTTTCCTTCTGCCTTCAATCTTTTCCAACATCTGCAGTCATTAACATAAAGACACACATATAATATACACACTTGCATATATAAACACTTATAGACACATTCACAATGGCTCAGTGGGTAAAGAATCTGCCTGCAATGCAGGAGACGTGGGTTTGATCCCTGGGTCGGGAACATCCCCTGGAGCAGGAAATGGCAACCTACTCCAGTATTCTTGCCTGGAAAATCCCATAGACATAGGAGCCTGGTGGGCTACAGTCCATGGGGTTACAAAGAGTCAAACATGATTGAGCGACTAACACTTTTTTCACACACATTCACACAAACATAGGAATGCTCATTACACACTCACATATATGCACATGCATACAAGATACGTGCATCCACACACGGCTATACACAAACACATATGCCATACATGTGTGTGTATACACACAACTGCATGTGCACAATTACATCACACATGTATGCATACACACATTTATAAACAATGTCTGTTCAAAATTGTAATGAGACTTTCTTTACTTCTAAAATTCTGAAAAAACAACTGTGCTTATTTCCATTTTAGTCCGTTTGTTTGATCACCATCTGTTGACCTTTGTAGCATATAAGGATACATTAGTAGTGTTAGTCATTCAGTTGTGTCCAATTCTTTGTGACCCTATGGGCTGTAGCCCCACCAGGTCTGTCCATGGGATTCTCCAGGCAAGAATACTGGAGTGAGTTGCCATTCTGTTCTCCAGGGCATCTTCCAGACCCAGGGATCAAACCCAGGTCTCCTACACTGCAGACAGATTCTTTACCATCTGAGCCCCAGGAAAGTCCCCAAGGATATGTTAAACAAACAACTAAATAAATAAAGCAATGGAGTCTAAGGAATAAGAAAACTGGAATGAAATTTAGGGAATAAAGGAACAGTTTTGTAAGTCACATATTTATCATTCTCCTTTTTCTCTTCTGTCCATCAGTAACGATGTCCTTGGAACCTTGGCCTCTGTCTCCAGTACTTTGCGTGACACTGTCTGGTCAATACACTGTGGCCCAGAGTCACATGGTATCATCTAAGTCACAATGTGTGTGTCCACTTACTCATTTGAAAGTGGAATGAAAATTTGAGATTTTCTGAAAGATGTATTACCTGGCTTCAAGAGATTTATGCTCTAGAAATCTCATCCTATTTATAGATATATTAAAAAAGAAATAACAAGAAAAACAAAACAAGAACATATGTACCTGGGTTCATTCCAGGGATGGGCATTGAATTTATTTCCTCTGTTTATGATCTTGTACTTTGATCTACGCCCTATTCTTCTCTCAGCTTCCTCACCCTTTAGGTTTTAGGTTCAGTAAGCTCCCAACCACCATTCCATTCTTTACTCCATGGCCTAGTCTAGGTGGTGAGTGACACGGCTGCTGTGATATCTGTACTTGTCTCATAGAATAAAAGATCACATGAGAATTACTTGTTTAACATGTGTCCCCACTAACTCTGGGAGAGCATAAACTGGTCCTGTATTTTCCACACGTTTAGTAGCATACCTAGTATAGCATTTGGTACATAGTAGATGCTAAATGAATATTCAGTAAAGAATGCATTAAATACAGGTTTCCAAAAGTTTATGTAGAAATAAATAGTGGATATTTTAACCTTTTGGCTTTTGAATGAAGATTGTTGTTGCCTGTAAGTTGACCAGAAATTGCCTGAAAATCAAAGAAAAAAAAGTTTGGATAAAGATCTGTGCCACTAATGTAAGGAAAATGTATGACAAAAGCTGTGCTGTGTGGTTCTCAAGCGAGCATTACTCAGGGTTCTCAGTCTGACTCTCATGCCCATTTGTCTTGTCCTGTGGATAGAATTTACATATTAGTTAACTAATATAGCACACCATGTTCTTATAGTAGTATATATATTCACATGTATGAAATATTTTGCAAAATGATCACATTCCACTGGCAGAAGAAAACAACAACAAAAATATGTGGAGGAAGAAAAAGAAATTCCCAGAAAAGCTGAATTAACTTGCTAAAAAAAATAAAAGGAAAAGTGGCTGTTGCTCCTTCAGGGTACCAGTGGGTGATGAATAGCTCATTGTTTTTGGAGTAATTCTTCATAAACAGATCCTAATATGGCACTGTCTTCTTTTAGGGTTTGGGGGCGTCCTTCATTAGACGACCCCAAATGATGTATTCTAAATGACACCTGTGCCATCCGGACCCCGAGAGATGTGTCCCCATCTCTCCTGACCTTCTCTGTTTGATGGGCGGGACACTCAAGGAGCTTTCACACTGAGACTGACACCAGATCAAAGTGGCCTCTTCGGCCTCTCCTGCCATGTAGTACCTCCAGTAGTTTATGCATAGCTCGTCTGATCTTCAGGAGCAAAACCCGGGGTGTAAGCGTGGTCACAGTCCTCGCCTCTCCCAGCCTCCTGGGTCTGTGGCCTGCCACCCCGCCTCAGCCCCAGCACACGCAGTCTCCCCTGTGTGTCCCCCGTCACCCAGAGCGGTCACACAGGGGCCTGGGTCTCACTGCTGCAGGGACAGCATTTCTGTGCTCATCGCTGGGGCTGAGCAAAAGCCCTGCTTTGATTTGTAAAACTCATTCAAAACAGAAAGCTGGCATTTGATATTCCTTTTCAATTGCATGTAGGGAAGCCTAAGTGTTTTATTCCCAGACACTGAGTATATTGTTTCTGTATTTATGCAGCAGCAAATTTTACCCCAGAGCATCATCACCTTTCAGGGGCCTGTCCAACAGCATTTGAGATGGGTTTGAACATCATTCACGTTCTGCATGAAGGGCTTCTTTGTATTGAGCCCTTGAGACTTCCCAGAGTTCCTGTCTGGGGTGTGAGGCTTAGCGTGTGGGGTTCTGATGAGCAGAAGTGGTGGGGACCCTCATCAACCTCCAGTGGAACTGAGTGCCCCATCTGGCTCAGAGTCAGCATGTAACCCACGAGTGAAATATGATTCACACTCTGCCTGGTTTCTCCCCATTGGGTTATATCCTAGTCAGAGATTCTCCAAATCTCTTGCTGGATAACGAATCTATTGTTTTTCATTAGACATTATGGAGCTGAAGGTGACCATAGATTGAGTCTTATGTCCTCAACTCACTTTCAGGGGTAAGGAAACAAAGATTGCAAGACAATGAGAGTTAGAAGTCACATTGGGTCTTCAGCTTGATATAAAGGCATGCACCTGATTGGTAATCAGAAGCAAGGGGTCATCTTTCTGACCCAGTCACTAGATTATTTTGCTGTTTCTACAGTATGCTAGGGCTAACCTGGAAAGATGCTCCAATGCCATATATGAACTGTACCAGGGCGGTGATGGACTTGTTCACTGACCTGTGAAAATATGAATAATGAGGTGAAATTTTTAGTACTTCTAAAACTTTTTTTTATATAAAACTAATTATTTTTGTTCTGAGTTTTATTTTCATTCTTTGAAGAAACAATGCCAGTAGTAGATGGTATTAGTGTTTAGACAACTACTATCTGCTGATGATGTCCAGCACTGATTTACTTTTTATATTAAAATAATGACATTCTTTGAAATCACCATTTATAGAATCTCTAATCCAGATAAACTCTAGAATCCCCCCTACTTCCCATCTGAAGGGATAATCAATGAGAAGTAATTTTTAAAAAAATCATTTTCTAGAATACCAGAAGGGCTTCCCAGGTGGCTCAGTGGTAAAGAATCCAACTGCCAATGCAGGAGACTTGTTTCCATCCCTGGGTTGGGAAGGTCCCCTGGAGGAGGAAATGGCAACCCACTTCTGTATTCCTGCCTGGGAAATCCCAGAGACAGAAGAGCCTGGCAGTCTACAGTCCCTGGGGTCACAAAAACTCAGGCAGGACTTAGCGACTAAACAACCACCACAGAATACCAGGAACGTGAAGTAATAATAATCATGAAAAGGACAGCTTTCCTACCTTAGTGAGATTCTCTGCACTAAAAAGCTTCTCATTCATTGGGATTTTAAAGAAGTTATGCGTAGATAAGTGTTTGGATGCAGTCTCTAGTTTTGACTAAGGTTCTAGAATAGTTTTCATTTAAGTCAGTTAGAAAACCTAAGCATGAAAAGAAAAAAAGAAAAGAGCCAAGAAAGAAATTACATACACAGGAAAGTATCTGCAGGTCTATAGTGCACAATAAAGGATGCTGACCTGTATTTATTCTTTGAAAGCATGGCTGGCAGATACTTTTAACAACACGCTCGGTTTCTTATAATTGAACAGAAATTTATCAGATCTACTATTATATTACAATCATAAAAAATGCAATTTTCAACTGCAATTTTAAAACAGAAATATGCTGCTAAAAATGTCTCTAAAATTAAGGATATTGTTTATTTTTCTTTGTGCCTAGATAGAATATTGATGATATTTAAAGACTATCTTCTGTAGGTAAGATTTTTTATTATAAAAGCATGATAGGTTTTTTAACCCTCAAAAAGCCTCACTGAAAAATATCATGTGAAGTCTAGAGGTGCATAAGAGGCTTGTGAAGGAAATAGTGGAGAAAGGTTGCATTTGTGAACCTTTTGTTAGTTTTCTGCTTGGAAAGTCAGTATATGTAATGTTTAATATGCCTGAAATCTTTCTTCCAAATTAAATATCCTCTCATATTTAGAAAATTTAATAGGAGGGTGCCTCTTTTAGGAAGCAGTTTATGGATTGAGTTTTGCCAGTTTAGCAAAGCTTCTTTGTGTGACTTGGCTAACATTCCTTTGAACACTCAAAAGTGTACACGTGGTAAAAATAAACACATGAAAGCATTCAGTAAAATTTTCAAAAGGAGCTGAGACCTTCTCATGTACACGAACTGTTGTGTATTTGTATTTGATTTGATGACACAATACACCAGTGACCCTGATTCAGGTAAAATGATTCGGGATGAGGTATATTACTTCAAAAAGAAACAGGAAGTGGAGAAAGTTAAACAGATTTGAGTGTATTTTTTTAATTTTAATTTTAAAATTAATTTATAGTAGATTTACAGCGTTGATACAGTGCAAAGTGATTCTGTTTATAAATATATATATATATACACACATGTTTATTTTTTTCTATTATGGTTTATTAGAGGATATTGAATATGGTTCCCAGGGCTGTACAGTAGGACCTTGCTGTTTATTTTATACATAGTAGTCTGTATCCACTAATCCCAAACTCCTAATTTATCCATGTCCTATCCCCTTCCCCTTTGGTAGCCAGAAATTAGTCTTCTATGTCTGTGAGTCTGTTTTTGTTTCATAAATAAGTTCATTTACATCACATGTTAGATTCTACATATAAGTGATACTATAAATTTATCTTTGAATTTTTAAGATTTACTTTATTATTATAGTTTCCTTTTAATTGGAGGATAATTGCTTTACAATATCGTGTCGATACCTACCATGCATCACATTTTTAATTACTGCAGTGTAGTCGCTTTACACTTCTATCTCAGTTTCTGCTGACCAGCAAAGAGAATCGGCCATGCATATACAGAGTTCATGTCATGGCAGTGAGGTGAGCACAGGAGCACAGGATAAGGTGTGAACATTTTGGATTTTATTCACTTTTTAAAACATCTGACATGCTTAATTATGTTGGCCAAGAAATGGGTATTATTTGTAGAACATTTTCAGTGATGCCAACACACATTTCCTAAGTAACAGAAAGTAACTTTTCAGGGTATAATTAACAATTATGCGTGGATATTGACTTCTTAAGGAAGGAAGTACATTTAAAAGTATATTTAAAAAATTTTTGAAACTTTTAGAAATTTTCTTTGATTTGTAGTAGTTTTTTTTTTTTTTCCCCTGTAGAGATTCTTTTTGCTTAGGGGTGTCTAAAGCAGGTCTAGGTCAGTCTTGTTTTTTAATCAACCATCTATGTAGAAAAAATTGTCTGGGGACAAGGACTATAATACTGTTGGAGAACATTTATTACGTGCATGTACCTTTGCAAAACTGATAATGGTAATGGTCTGGAGGCCCTGCAGATAAGCTCTAGGCTGTTTACTAATTGAATTTGAAAGATCTCTAGTAATTCAATATGTTAAAGATTTCCTGATCTGCACTGCGTTAAGTTACCCAAATAAATTAAGGATGCAATCAAACAAGCAAACTGAAGTGGAAAATTAGCTTTCTTCAGATAAACTTTCTCTGGGCTACTAAAAAAAAAGGGGGAGATTATTTAATTAGATATTGATCTTTTTACTCTAAACCTTTTAGAAATTTGACCAGATATTTGCATTTCTAGCTAAACATTTATAAAATTGGAAGATGAACAAGTATTTACACTAGACAATAACTGAAGGAAAATCTTGCTTATTAGTAGCTGTTTACAGTTCAGTTAAAAGCTTTATCTTTTCTGTGTAAAATGAGGTTCATAAGGGTCCATAATAAAATAAGAAAAAGTGTGTATGAACTGGGGAAAGTTAGTATCATACTGCAGTACTCTTGCCTGGAAAATCGCATGGACGGAGGAGCCTGGTGGGCTGCAGTCCATGGGGTCGCTAAGAGTTGGACACGACTGAGCAACTTCACTTTCACTTTTCACTTTCATGCACTGGAGAAGGAAATGGCAACCCACTCCAGTGTTCTTGCCTGGAGAATCCCAGGGACCGGGCGAGCCTGGTGGGCTGCCATCTATGGAGTCGCACAGAGTCGGACATGACTGAAGCAACTTAGCAGCAGTATCATACTTCTTATTTTTCAAAGCAGGAATTCCAGTTTAACACATCATATTACTGGATATTGAAAGCTATGAGAGAGGATATACCTTATCCCCAAGGAAGTATAAAAATGAGCAAAAGTCTTTTTAAGGAACTTGCATCCTGTTCTCCATAGTAGCTGCCCCAATTTACCTTCCCACCACCGACATAAAAGGATTCCCTTCTCCAAACACCCTCTCCAGCATTTATTGCTTGTCGAGTTGTTGGTGATTACAATTCTGACGGGTGTGAGGTTATCCCTCATTGTAGTTTTGATTTTCAGTTTTCTAGTAATTAGTGATGTTGAGCACCTTTTCATGTGCTTTTTAACCATCTGTATGTCTTTGGAAAAATGTCTACTTAGATCTGCTTCCCATTTGGGAGGTTGTTTTGTTGAATTTGAAGATAATCCAGGCATTTCAGGGTGAGTGGAGAAGAGAGTACAAGCGGGTAAGTGATGAGAAAAGACACTGGCCATGGAGATGAGAGGCAGGCTGGGCGGTTCCTTGAACAGCTTCATTAGAGGTTTGCACTTCATCCCAAAGCTGTAAAGGAAGGAGATGGATCCTAGCATTAAAGGAAAGGGGCCATATTTGCTGTTTAGAATGTCCCTTCACTGACAAGACTGGGAGAAGGTGCCTTATGGATGGGAAGAACCTGCAAAGCAGGATAGGAACCAAGCAAAGGGCACCAGGGAGAGGCCCTTTCATTCACATCATGTAGAGACTTACCCCTTTGAAAGTCTTAGGCATGTGAGGGAGGTGAAACTGTGTCTGGACGGAACCTTGTGCTCCAGGGAAGATTTTCATTTTTTCAGGTAGAAAATCTGAGCATGCGTTTACACTACACGCCACTCGGGGTCAAGACTGAAGACTGGACAGGCAGGATAGTCCTTGTTGCAGGAAGTCAAAGTACTCTGAAGGAAGCAGGCTGGGTTCATTGCTAGTTCATAGTGTACAAATAAAGATGTTTTCATTCACGGTTTTCTGCTTTGTAGTATATGCTGGGTTGTTAAGTGTTTACCCATCAGTCTACAGGGCACATCAGCAAACAATGGTATGAGAATCCACACCCCCTGGGCATTTTGAAGGGATACTTAAAGTTACTGGAACCCTCCAACCTCCAACTGGATGGTGAAGTTAACCATTGAACAACAGGACAATTTCTAGATTTTTTTTCCCCCGATCTCCATAGTGCAAAATTTCTACCAGTATGTTTCCCCACCCTCCCAATTTGGAATATATTTAGTCACTTCTTGACTCATCATGATCTTTGGCAGAGTTGGTTTTATGTCATTCTGCTCCACATTATAAACTCTGTTCTATTACTATACATACATTTCCTTAAATTTATTTTTCAGCAGGTATAAGAAAGTAGAACAAGTCAAATCAGTGTGATGTTGAAGGTTAAAAAAAAAGAAAAAAGTAACCTACTCTCAGGGTTCATCTTGGATTAATAAACTGCAGAAGCAAATGGATAGAAACATCAATTATTAACTGTCAGCAGCCACAGTATCTTCTAGAAAAAGTATAATAGAGTTTTAATAACAAGGTAATTATAAGAGCTAGCAACTTAATTCCTTGGAGGACTGATTTTCTGGAAATGATTCAAATAAGACCTAATTCTTTCCTATCTTTTTGCCTTTTCTTCCCCCACCTCCACCTTCTATTTGTCTCAAGTGGATTTGACTACAAAAGCCTTTATAACAAAAGCATTTACTTTTGAAAGGAAGAAAACATATATTAGCCTTGTTGCTGTTATCTTTTTTCATTTCTGTTAGTTGAAAGTCTCCACTCATATGTATAGATGTTTTGCTTCAATGAAATCATAATGTGACTAGGCTTTTTGTATTCTGACATTACACTAAATAGTTAATAAAATTTGTTTTATGTTTTTAAGTATGAACAAAACTCAATTGCCTCGCTATACTATTGTATGTTTAACTGTTCTTCTATTGAAATATTAGATTTTACTTTTCTCTGCTTAAATATTTCATGCTATAATAAATATCATCAAAAGATAAAGCCCTAGGAATGGAAATATTAATTAATATGAACATAATTGTGATTCTTGCTCCTTGCCGACCTCTTGCTTCTCAAATATGAACCAAATTATAAATAACATCACCGGCTCTGAGATTGCATCTGTTACATAATTGTTTTAGCTTTTAGTATCATCAAGTTTAATGGTTAATCAGAAAGATTATGAAATGTTGCATTATCTCTGCTAATTTTTTATTAATACATTCATTGTAAAACTGAGGTTTCATTTAAGACCAACATATAAATGCCTAGTAATTTATGTAACACTATGCCAAAAAAAAAGCCCACTCAGAATGAAAATATTGTTTAATGATTTTGCATTTAAGAAATATTAATGGCTAGATGGCTAGACAACAGTTTTAAGTGAATACAAAAAAACAAAATCAACTAATTTAAATTGTAGATAAAGTGCAGTTTCTTAAATAACTGCAAAAGTGTTGATTGAAGAGGAAATGTTATTTACTTTGAAAGATCTTCCTTGAATGTGTGAAAAATATCTAAATTGTTAAATTCAATTTCCTTCTAGTCAGATAATTGCTAATCCCAGCTACTGGAATTAATGTCACCATGGTTTTACATCAGCCATAATTATGTAGTTTAATTGTGTCACTTAAGAGTAACAGTAATTCTTACAATTTTTATTATTCACATACCTTATCTTCTACCTTTATATTTATCATACCATATATAAATTTTATTTACCAACTGTAGAATTTTTAAGATCACTTAAAAATTAGAAAACACTTTAATGATCTTGGATTAATAATTTACCTCATCCCAATGTGAAGAGTCTGAAGGATATTTATACATGCTTGAAAAAGATATATATGATAATATCCAGGAAAGCATTTTTAAATGGTGCTAATTTTATAAATGTATGTTTTGTCCTATATTGATATAAAATTTTGTTCCTTGCATCTTTACAAAGAAGACAGCAATTTCTTTGAATCTGTAAAAATTTAGTTTTTGGAATTTGGGGAGATAATATGATAGTCAAGTAATTTGCTTCTGGAATCACATATCAGTCTGAACTCCTAAGAACTGGGACACCATACAAGTACCCAATCCTCATTTGTTTTAAATGGCATTTTTCTCCTCAAAAAAGTTTTGAAATTCTACTTTTTCTGAATATATTTGCATGTGGTTCAAATAACAGCGGGAGAAACTGACTGGAGCTCCCCCCATCCCTGAGTTGCTTGCCCTGTGCACTCACCTTTCTGTCCTTCACATTGGAGAGAATGGGCACAGATCCAGAAAAGACTGACAGCCAGTGTGGGGAGAACTGCATATTCTTCAAAGAACAGAAAATAAAAATGTCATATGTAGATTGTCCATGAGAATGGAAACTTGGGGGAAAGAAAGCAGTAAGTAGCCAAAGAATTAGAAAAAAATCTTCCTACAGAAAGATTCAGGACTTACTTTCTAGAACTAGTAATATTAGAGAAAGTTCATCTGCTGTCTTTGTATTTTTATTTGTCAGAATCTGCTGTCAATAAAGAACCACCAGTGTATACCTAAGAAAGTATCTAGTACAGGCATTTATTCCTTCCTGGCCAGAATGTCTGTTCATATTACAATGACCAATGAGCTGACCT
>SJYW01008570.1:249431-269147 GCA_006410735.1 Raphicerus campestris
CCTCGCTATACTATTGTATGTTTAACTGTTCTTCTATTGAAATATTAGATTTTACTTTTCTCTGCTTAAATATTTCATGCTATAATAAATATCATCAAAAGATAAAGCCCTAGGAATGGAAATATTAATTAATATGAACATAATTGTGATTCTTGCTCCTTGCCGACCTCTTGCTTCTCAAATATGAACCAAATTATAAATAACATCACCGGCTCTGAGATTGCATCTGTTACATAATTGTTTTAGCTTTTAGTATCATCAAGTTTAATGGTTAATCAGAAAGATTATGAAATGTTGCATTATCTCTGCTAATTTTTTATTAATACATTCATTGTAAAACTGAGGTTTCATTTAAGACCAACATATAAATGCCTAGTAATTTATGTAACACTATGCCAAAAAAAAAGCCCACTCAGAATGAAAATATTGTTTAATGATTTTGCATTTAAGAAATATTAATGGCTAGATGGCTAGACAACAGTTTTAAGTGAATACAAAAAAACAAAATCAACTAATTTAAATTGTAGATAAAGTGCAGTTTCTTAAATAACTGCAAAAGTGTTGATTGAAGAGGAAATGTTATTTACTTTGAAAGATCTTCCTTGAATGTGTGAAAAATATCTAAATTGTTAAATTCAATTTCCTTCTAGTCAGATAATTGCTAATCCCAGCTACTGGAATTAATGTCACCATGGTTTTACATCAGCCATAATTATGTAGTTTAATTGTGTCACTTAAGAGTAACAGTAATTCTTACAATTTTTATTATTCACATACCTTATCTTCTACCTTTATATTTATCATCCCATATATAAATTTTATTTACCAACTGTAGAATTTTTAAGATCACTTAAAAAATTAGAAAACACTTTAATGATCTTGGATTAATAATTTACCTCATCCCAATGTGAAGAGTCTGAAGGATATTTATACATGCTTGAAAAAGATATATATGATAATATCCAGGAAAGCATTTTTAAATGGTGCTAATTTTATAAATGTATGTTTTGTCCTATATTGATATAAAATTTTGTTCCTTGCATCTTTACAAAGAAGACAGCAATTTCTTTGAATCTGTAAAAATTTAGTTTTTGGAATTTGGGGAGATAATTTGATAGTCAAGTAATTTGCTTCTGGAATCACATATCAGTCTGAACTCCTAAGAACTGGGACACCATACAAGTACCCAATCCTCATTTGTTTTAAATGGCATTTTTCTCCTCAAAAAAGTTTTGAAATTCTACTTTTTCTGAATATATTTGCATGTGGTTCAAATAACAGCGGGAGAAACTGACTGGAGCTCCCCCCCATCCCTGAGTTGCTTGCCCTGTGCACTCACCTTTCTGTCCTTCACATTGGAGAGAATGGGCACAGATCCAGAAAAGACTGACAGCCAGTGTGGGGAGAACTGCATATTCTTCAAAGAACAGAAAATAAAAATGTCATATGTAGATTGTCCATGAGAATGGAAACTTGGGGGAAAGAAAGCAGTAAGTAGCCAAAGAATTAGAAAAAAATCTTCCTACAGAAAGATTCAGGACTTACTTTCTAGAACTAGTAATATTAGAGAAAGTTCATCTGCTGTCTTTGTATTTTTATTTGTCAGAATCTGCTGTCAATAAAGAACCACCAGTTTACATCTAAGAAAGTATCTAGTACAGGCATTTATTCCTTCCTGGCCAGAATGTCTGTTCATATTACAATGACCAATGAGCTGACCTAAATATGTTATTTGGTGAGAGGAACTTTTTAGTATTTCTTTTTATTTTTAATCTTTTTTTTTATATTGGACTGATGTTGGACCATAGTTGATTTACAATATTGGTTAGTTTGTACAGCAAAGTGATTCAGTTGTACATGTACCTATATCTATTCTTTCTCAAGCTCTTTTCCCATTTAGGTTATTACAAAATAGTGAACAGATTTCACTGGGCTGTACAATAGGTCCTTGGTGATTATGTATTTCAAATATAGTGATAAATGAGTCACAGCAGCCATTAGCAACGTGCCCTGTTCCCATGCATGTATTTCAGACTGGGTCCGTTCCTGTTTAGATCATCTCCCCACTAATGACAGGCCCTGTCACTTGGAAATTTCTTTAAATTCTCATTGCCAGTTTCTTCCTCCATAAAGTGGGATAAAAANAAAAAAATCTTCCTACAGAAAGATTCAGGACTTACTTTCTAGAACTAGTAATATTAGAGAAAGTTCATCTGTTGTCTTTGTATTTTTATTTGTCAGAATCTGCTGTCAATAAAGAACCACCAGTGTACATCTAAGAAAGTATCTAGTACAGGCATTTATTCCTTCCTGGCCAGAATGTCTGTTCATATTACAATGACCAATGAGCTGACCTAAATATGTTATTTGGTGAGAGGAACTTTTTAGTATTTCTTTTTATTTTTAATCTTTTTTTTTTTTATATTGGACTGATGTTGGACCATAGTTGATTTACAATATTGGTTAGTTTGTGCAGCAAAGTGATTCAGTTGTACATGTACCTATATCTATTCTTTCTCAAGCTCTTTTCCCATTTAGGTTATTACAGAATAGTGAACAGATTTCACTGGGCTGTACAATAGGTCCTTGGTGATTATGTATTTCAAATATAGTGATAACATCTCTTAAATGAGTCACAGCAGCCATTAGCAATGTACCCTGTTCCCATGCATGTATTTCAGACTGGGTCCGTTCCTGTTTATATCATCTCTCCACTATTGACAGGCCCTGTCACTTGAAAATTTCTTTAAATTCTCATTGCCAGTTTCTTCCTCCATAAAGTGGGATAAAAATGATTAGTTCAACTAGGTTGTTGGAGTTATTAAAAAAATGACTTCTCATTTTTTTATAAGCAAATAATCTGGCAAATTGCAGTTTCCCAGGTGGCTCAGATGGTAAAGAATTCACCTGCCAGAGCAGGAGCTGTAGGTCCGATCCTTGGGTCGGGAAGATCCCCTGGAGAAGGAAATGGCAACCCACTCCAGTATTCTTGCCTGGAGAATCCCATGGAAAGAAGAGCCTGCGAGGCTACAGTCCATGGGGTCACAAAGAGTGAGACATGACTAAGCAACTGAACAACAAGAGTCTGGCACATAACAAACAAATAATGTAAGTTTTCTGACAGTACAAGAGGATAAAGCACAAGCCAGGGAGAGCATCACTGTTGAAGCAATTTGCTTAATGGAATTTACCTTAACCCTTAACCCTTGCTCTACGGTGTTTGAGTGACTAAGAATACAGAGTACTAAAAGTACTTTTTTTTATACTTATTACTAAAGGCTTATTTTTTATTAAAACAAAAGATGAGCAGGAAAAGTAGGTCATTATGAATATTTTTTTAACCTAGGATTTAGCCAAAGAGAACGGTGATATGAGATGATTTAAATCAGGAATTTCTTTCCCAAATAGTCTATTGAAGAACAGTTCATACACAAAGTTGAGATTAAAGTGTATATGTCATTCTAAATTCCGTATATATGTGTCAGTATACTGTATTGGTGTTTTTCTTTCTGGCTTACTTCACTCTGTATAATTGGCTCCAGTCTCATCCATCTCATTAGAACTGAGTCAAATTTATTCTTTTTAAGGGCTGAGTAATACTCCATTGTGTATATGTACCACAGCTTTCTTATCCATTCNAAAATAAAGTGTATATGTCAAACCATGTTTGTTTTTAAACATATCTCAGGATATTTGCTAGTAAACTATATATTAACATTATTGTCTTGAAAAAAAATCAGAGGCACATCACTTTTGTTATAATAATCAAGAAAGGAATATTTATAAAATAGCTTGAGTTTCTTCTTCTATGCCTTCTCCCTAAATGTGTATTTATCAAGTGATTTAGCCAGTCAGATTGAATCTTCCTGCAGTTATAGAATATAAGCAGTTTAAAAACTCCCACTATATTCTAAAAAGTGGTGTAATGTATTATAGAAAATTAAATAGGGTTCATCTTACAATCTCAAATAGTTGACAAGTTCAAGTATTCTTGAGGGAAGTGATGTTAGAGTTAGATTGTGGGATATATATCTGTCAAAAATTTTAAAGAGATTATCAGATTATGTTCTATTAGTTTACTAACTTGTAACTGGAAAAAATTCTAATTCTTGGAAATCAAAAACAAAAACTTAAGAACTAAGTTTTCTTCTTATCACTGGACGAATTGACATCAGGTTTGAGAGGATGGTATTGTTCTCAAAGACTGTTTCGAAATTGAGGTTGTTCAGATATACCATACATATAAAGTTCCTTATCAGTGAATTCTAATTAGGTTTCAAGTATTAGCAGACCNCTGGACGAATTGACATCAGGTTTGAGAGGATGGTATTGTTCTCAAAGACTGTTTCGAAATTGAGGTTGTTCAGATATACCATACATATAAAGTTCCTTATCAGTGAATTCTAATTAGGTTTCAAGTATTAGCAGACCCTTTGAAAATTTATTTTACAGTAGCATGTATCTGTGCATGTTCTTTGCCTGTCTGTCCTAGCCCATCTTTACAAATGACTGAAGATGAAACTGAAGCATGAATATTATGGCTCTGATCTAAGTCTTCAGACCTCTGCTTCCTGCCACCATTATTTCCATGTTCAGAGCTAGCTGTAGCTCATTCCATAAAAAAATTTACATATTTCCTTAACCTCTCCATTCTTCTACTGGCAAAACTTAAGAACGAAATACAGAAAGGAGAAAAAAATGCAGAAAGATAGAGTAAGGCATTTAAAATGCCATATTGTCAGTGAGCTCTTGAAAAGCAAACAGGCAGATGCTTCATTTTCTAAAGCACATTCAGTAAAATGAATAAAAACCCAACTATAATATATTGTGAAGAAAAAAACAGCATTCATGGAGCAGTCCCATCTCCTTTTGCTGTGTCATTATAGAAGTAATAATGCCAACTAAGACAGCTGGTCAACCCACCAGCCCTAGAAAAGCCTGATCGAAATGTTTTCTGTGGAGAGAGAAAAAAAAAAAAAAAGAAAGCTTTGCACTTAAATTGAGAGCAAGCATTAGGAGACTTCACCAACAGGAGCTGGGCATTCAAATGTCCTCATTACTCCTTTTGCAGAGTACAATCACCTAGATGTAAATTAAGGTTTCATCTGTCCCACGGTTTTTATGTTTGGCTTAAATAAATGCTACCAAGCAAGGCAAATAGATGTGTCGTTCTCCCCATGATGCCCATGTGTTGTGGTCATGTCTGACAATTAGGCACAACTGTGAGGCTTTCTGCAGGAAGCCCTCAAAGGCTTGACCACTGGCCATAGTGGAGGTTGGGTCCATAAACCACCCTGGAGAGATGTTGAAATTTCTGCATATGTGCTAATGTTTATTTATTTATTTTTCTTTCTTTGCCCTTCAATTTTATATATATATATATATATATATATATATATAAATGTAAAATTTGAGAAAATGATGGGAATGGAAAGTATGGTAAAGGGCTCATTAGGGCTCATTTGTATTTTGTCTTTCAGTTTACTCTACAGTTGTTACTTATAGTATTCCACATTTTTGTTTGTGTGTTTATCTTGTGTCAGATACTGGATCACACATCCTGAACATGTAACTTCTCTTCATCCTTGGATCAATGATAAATTGTAAAAGATGGTTATTTATATGTGGAGTCACTTAGAGAAATTAGTCACTGGTCCAGGGTCCTCCGGTAGAAGCTGGTGGGCAAGGTTTGAATTAGTCTTTGTCTAATTGCAGGATGTCAGAATCTGATGCAGTGAGCCCACAGGTGTGAAAAGAAAGCATTATGAATAAAAAATAATGATTTCCCAAAATTTATGTATGGGAATTAGAAAAAATGGGAATCCAAATATCTGTAATAAAGCTTCACCTTTTTCTAATTTGAAAAAAAAATTTTATTTGAACCATAATTATTTTACAATATTGTATAGCTCTTGCCATACATCAACATCAGTCAGCCATAGGTACATACATGTCTCCTCCCTCTTGAACTTCCCTCCCACTTCCCATCCCATCCCATCCCTCTGGGTTGTCACAGAGCCCTAGTTTGAGCTCACTGAGTCATACAGCGAATCACCAAATTACATATGGTAATATATATGTTTCCATATACTACTCTCTCCTTTCATCCCATTGTCTTCCCCTGCCCAATAGGTGCATCAATACCATCTTGCTAGATTTCATATTATGCATTAATATATTTGTTTTTCTCTTCCTGATATACTTCCCTCTGTGTAATAGACTCTAGGTTCATCTACCTTGTTAGAACTGACTCAAATGTGTTCCTTTTTATGGCTGAGTAATATTCCATTGTATATAGGTACCACAACTTCTTTATCCATTCATCTGTCAGTGGACATCTAGGTTGCTTCCATGTCCTAGCTATCCTAGCTATTGTAAATAGTGCTGAAATGAATTTGAAGTATATGCATCTTTTTCAATTGTTTTTCTCATGGTATATGCCCAATAGTGGGATTGTTGGCTCATATAGTAATTTTATGCCTAGTTTTTAAAGGAATCTCCATACTGTCTTCCATAGTAGCTTTATCAATTTACACTCCCACCAACAGTGCAAGAGGGCTTCCTTTTATCCATACCCTCTCAAGTATTTACTATTTGCAGATTTTTTGATGATGGCCATTGTGTGGTGAGATCTCATTAATATTTCATTGTAGTTTTGATTTGCTTTTCTCTTATAATGAGCAACGTTGAACATCTTTTCACGTGTTTATTATCCAAAATGAAAGTTAAAGTAAAGCCGCTCAGTCGTGTCCAACTCTTTGCGACCCCATGGACTGTAGCCCACCGGGCTCCTCTGTCCATGGGATTTTCCAGGCAAGAATACTGGAGTGGGTTGCCATTTCCTTCTTCAGGGGATCTTCCCAACCCAGGGATAGAACCCAGGTCTCCCGCATTGCAGGCAGATACTTTAACCTCTGAGCTAAACTTCACCTTATATAACAGTTTTTGTTGTTGTTGTTGTTGAAGTATGGTTAATTTACAGTGTTGTGTTAGCTTCAGGTTCAGATGTACAGCAAAGTGATCCCATTCATATATATATATGTATGTGTGTGTGAGTGTGTGTATAAATTATATATGTAATTTATTGTTGTTAAATGGCTGTGTCCAACTCTTTGTGACCTCATGGGCTGCAGCACCCTAAGATCCTCTGTATTCCACTATCTCCTGAAATTTGCTAAAATTCATGTCCATTGAGTTAGAGGTGCTTTCCTCTGACATTCCCTTCTCATTTTGCATTCAGTCTTTCCCAGCATCAGGAGCTTTTCCAATGAGTTGGCTCTTTGCATCAGGTGTTCAAAATAGTGGAGTTTTAGAATCAGTCCTTACAATGAATATTCAAAGTTCCGAATTATATACATATATATACAATCACATTTTTAAATATTATTTTTATTATGATTCATTACAGGATATTGGATATAGCTCCTTGTGCTACACGGTAGCACAGTTAATCCCAAACTGCTAATTTATTCCTCCTCTCTTCCCCTTTTGTAACTGTAAGTTTTTCTTTTTTCTCTATGTCTTAGTCTTTCTATTTTGTAAATAAATTTATTTGCATCATGTCTTCAATTCCACAGTTAAGTGATATCATGTGATATTTGTCTTTCTCTGTCAGACTTCACTTAGTATCCATGTCCATCCATGTTGCAGCAAATGACATGAAATTTCATTCTTTTTATGGGTAAGGTATATTCCATTGTGTATATGTACCACATCTTCTTCATCCGTTCATCTGTCAGTGGCTGCTTCCATAAGCTGGCTATTATGAATAGTGCTGCTATGAACATTGGGGTGCATGTATCTTTTCAAATTACAATTTTCTCCAGATATATCAGATTTTCCTTTTGATTCCAGTTTGCATTGATTTCCCTGTGTTTTTTAATAGTGCACTTAAAAAAATTTAGTGGTTTTATTGCATGTTACTATGACCAAAGCAAACCAAAATGTGATGCATTGTGATCAGAAGAGAATTATTATGCATCGACTAAGTGGAGGAATTCTTCTGGAATTATAGCTAGAGTTTTGGCATAATAAGTATGGTGTTAAATTCTATTTTGTTCAGGTAATTAAAGAGCAACATTTACTATTTCACATGACAATAAAGGAAGCAAAACTCACTGAGATATGCTGCTGCTGCTAAGTTGCTTCAGTCTTGTCTGACTCTGTACAACCCCATAGATGGCAGCTCACCAGACTCCCCCGTCCCTGGGATTCTCCAGGCAAGAACATTAGAGTTGATGTTATAACTCATAATAAATTATTATCAGAAAAAAATTATAATGATTTTTGGGTGCACAGATTTATTGTTCAAGATTTCATGACAAATCAGTTTTCTTTTTTTTGATAGTTGATTTACAGTGTTGTGTTAATTTCTGCTGTATAGAAAAGTGATTCAGCTGTATATACATACACACATATACACATATATTCTATTTCATTAGTTTATCATAGGATATTAAATATAGTTCCCTGTGCTATACAGTGGCACCTTGCTTTCTAATAGTTTGCATCTCCTGGTCCCAAACTCCCAATCCACCCTCTGCCCCAACCCCTGCCCCCCCAGCCTTGGCAACCACAGATCAAGGCAGTTTTCATTATGTCCACAGCCCTTGAAATTTGCATTGTCACCATTTTTCATTCAGCTCATTTTCCCCCATATTGGTTGAATAGCCATTCCTTGGTCATAAAGTTTGTCTTATCTGGTGCTGAGTATGTAAATTTTTCTCAAGTAAGTCACTATAAAGAAGAAATTTGTTTTTGTTCTTTAGTGCAGACTTACAAAAACTCATCCAATTTTCCATCCAAACTGAGTGTGGTACTTGAGTCTTGAAGTTTTGAAAATATTTTAAGAAGCTCAAAGGATGTGATTCCTAGAAATAGCACTGAATCAGTAACATTCATCCCAAACTTCCCTGTCTCACCTCATGCGTTGAACATGGACTGAATAACTGATTTATTCCAAGGATAGTATGGGGCTTTGCAGATGAATCAAGGTGAATTGAATTCTCTCTCCTTCAGTAGCTTGTGGTGTAGTTGTGGAGATATAGTACTGAGGGTAAGGGATATTTGAATGACACTTGACCCTTCTGAACATATTCCTATTTGCCATGTTAATTTGATATTTTTCAGGAATCAAAGATTCAGTAGAGTCATACAACTTATCTACTCAAAACAACCCCATTTCCATTTTTCTTTCCACTGTAAAATGCTGCCTGTCTACATTAAAGCAGCCACACATTTTGGAAGTAAACTTCAGATCCAAGTCTCAAACTAATAAAAAGCATCCCTAGAATTGTTTACATGTCAATTACTCATGCAGAAAATGTATGAATTTAGCATTTTCACACAGTAGGTTAAATATAGCCTCAAGTGTAATTTTGACACCAGAGCATTTTCCCTGTAATATACCTGGAAGTAGGTTCATGGTGAGTGGCACGCCAGGTGCTTCCTGTGTGCAGTCTCATGCAGACACTGAGCATTTACGAATGAGAACTGCAACTCAGGAGATCAAATGTCCCTCCCAAGTTCTCACTGTGAAACTGTGTGTAGGAGTTGGGCTTTGAGGCCAGTTCCACTGGCTTCTAAACATGTGCTCTCCCCACCCCCCAGCCACACCCCAGCATGCCCAGGGGTGCCCATTTGCCAGAACATATCTTATTGTAATGGGGATTTTATGAAAGTCCACTTTGATCCTTTTGAAAAAGATTACAAGAGGAAATGCACAAGAGCTCTGAACAGACCAGTCACACACACACACACACACACACACACACACACGTCCACAAAATCTGACTAGAAGCAAGGTGAGAAAGTCTTAATTAAAATAAAAGGAGGGGAAATACGGATATTTTTTGAATGTCTGTTTAGAAGCACTATGAACCATTTTGTGCTGTGAACTTGGCTGTTCTAGTAAAGTCTATGAGTTCTTTCTCATAATAATATTTCTCAATGCACACAAACATATACATGGCAAAAAAAAAATGATTACGTTGAAATACAATGGAATTTATAGACTCACTGGGGCTCCAGACATTCCCTCATGCAGCCCTGTTCTTAAGACTCAACTATGTTAAAGTCAAAGTAACTGAGAATTCCTCCCATACTTTCTCGAAAGATTAGTTTATCAGTATAGGAAAAATAGCCGTGCTTTTCTTATTTGGCAAAGTCATATTGTGCTTAACCACAGACAGACATAGTTTATTCGGAATGTGAATACAATCCTATAACCCTAAACTCATGTGTCCCTATCACCAAGCCCCTCCAATAAAGAATGGGAGAGGGAAATGCCAAAGAGGAAAGAAAAGGTCATACTTGTATGCTGTGCCATTAAAATTATAATAAAAATGTTTTGTTAGAAGCCTCTTGGCACCATTAACATGATAATTGCTGTCCATTAAGGGAGAGACAAGCCATCATTCCAATTAAGGCTGTGTCTCCATTTACTGTGAGACATTGTACAGGGCGATGGGTGTGCCCATCATTTCAGGGCCAATCCGTGAGTCATAACAACACGTGGAATTAGGTCTGCGGTTCTTCCCAAATTTCTAAGCCCCATTCTATATGGAGTAACNCATTCCAATTAAGGCTGTGTCTCCATTTACTGTGAGACATTGTACAGGGCGATGGGTGTGCCCATCATTTCAGGGCCAATCCGTGAGTCATAACAACACGTGGAATTAGGTCTGCGGTTCTTCCCAAATTTCTAAGCCCCATTCTATATGGAGTAACTTGATGGAAAGTTTATTTACTCCATAATTATAATTTCTACACTTCTGTCTATTTCAGTATTAGAAGTAGCAAAGTGAATTGCTGGATAAAATTTAGTAGTTAATGTGAGATATTGAATATATAAACTTGAAGGACAGCATTTTATTTGTTGTACAGTTTTTATCATAACCAGGTAAAATGAGTGATCTTTTTGGTCCATATTAACATTTAGAAGAGCAGTAATGATAGTATTTTTTTCCTGTATTTAAGCAACTGATTACTTTTTTTCATTTTTTAATGTTTTTCTTTTAAATATAAATTTATTTATTTTCATTGGGGGTTAATTACTTTACAATATTGTATTGGTTTTGCCATACATCAACATGAACTGTAATTTTTATGTAACAGCTTAAAAATCACAGCCATAGTAAGAAATGAATATACAGTACTTGTAGAATTTAATTTGAAAAGAAGAAACTAAACTGTGCCTGTACTCCTGTTTTCTGGCATTCAGCTGCGTTTCCCTTGTCCCTCCTCGTCTGTGTGAGCAGTTTATCTGAGGTGTCTCAGTGATTTTGTAACCTTGCAACTGCTGCGACCTGTGCCCTGTCCGCAGCCTCTCTCTCTGCTGGAGTGCCCTTCACCGTCACTCCATCCGGGTCCCTGATGTGTAAGTCGTGCTCACTTCCTGAAAGCTCTCACTCTGGGGAAGATGCTCATCGTGTTGTTGGCCGGTACCGCATCTTCTCCCCCTGAAACACATAGACCTGCTGGGCCGTGTGTCGGGAATCCTGGAAGCTGACCCTGGAAGCAGCCTTGGTTTCTCTTCTGATCACCGCTCCCCTCTTCACTTCCACTGCTGAGGGCTGGGGGAGAGGTCGGAGGCTGAGGAGGGAGGGGTCACCCTGTTACCCAGTGCCCACCACAAGCAAGCTTACCTCCACTGCACTGAGTCACCCGTGTGTTCCGGGGTGAGACTGCAGCCCCCTGTGTTGGTGGTGGATGTCCCCCTTCTGCACACAGAGAAAGCTGTACTTCCCGGTGTGGCAGATTTCTGAACAATGGGCCTCTGGGGACGCCACATGGACTGGCCCCTCCCAGGCCCTGTGCCCTCTCTGTCCCCATCACTCTATGCTCTTGTGTGTGAAAGCACTGCCTCCTTCCCTCTTCCTTTCTCCATGGCCTTATGGGTCTTGGGCCTCCTCAACCAGAGCTTAGGGGTACCAGCAAGACCCCTGCCATAGGCCTATTCATTCCTTCCATCCTTGGATGCACATTAGATGTGAGTATACAGATATATACAACCCACACACCTGGGTGCCCAAGTATTTGATTTGGTCCTGGACACACTGAAATTAGCAGCACACACTGTGAGCTGTCTGAGTTTGAGCCTGGAAACATGTGGAAGTCTCCTGAATGCTCAAATGGTGGAAGGCAGAAAATTACCATGTATTTCAAAGGCAGGAAATACATGATCCTTTATACCTAATCGTGCTTGTCAAATCAAGCTGCTCTAACAAAATACCAGAGTGAGTAGTCTATAAACAACAGAAACATATTCCCTCTAGCTCTAGAGGCTGGAGCTCCGAGACCAGCATGGTTGGGTTCTGGTTCTGGTGGGAGCCCTCCTGTGGGTCACAAACCGCAGACCCATATCCTCAGGATGCAGAAGGAAGGAAGGGAGCTGTGTGGGGTCTCTTTCCCAAGGGAGCTCGTCTTTCCCATGGGATCTCCACCTTCATGGCCCAGGCGCTTCCTGGGGCCATCCTAACACCATCACGTCTNCCTTCCCATCTCCCACCCCATATCATTCTCTCTGGATCATCCCCGTGCACCAGCCCCAAGCATCCTGTATAGTTCTACTCAGTTTTTAGAAATTACAAGTAATGTCTCCAGATGTAGCTTTTAGGGGCAGAGGTGAACATGACAGTGTAGATCGCTGCAGAATTTGCCCTCATTATCAGCAGCCAGCATTAGAGACACCCCCTCCCCGTCCTGTACCCAGCACTGTCTCAGGCACTGAGATTCTCCTCACTCTACATGGCCACTCATTGCTTTTCAAGGTTCCACAGGGACCATCCCAAGTTTGCAGGCATGCTGTCCATACATCCTGTCTAAGAAAATAGGTTTTTAAAAATAAATTGTTCCTAGGTTTTGACAAACGTTAAAAATTAAAATTAATCCACTAACCTCAATATTGGACATTAACTTCAATTTTGCTACTATTAATCACAACTATATTAGTGGGCTATCTTTTTGTATTTTAATATCTTCTTTCTCAACATCTTGTTCAGTTTTATCTGTTTTAAAACAGCCTCACTGATCTTTCTCACAATCACAGGGATGGGGATATTTTAAAACTTTTAGAAGAAATGTGTAGATACATATCTCATATTTTAAGTTCAGATGAAGAAAATATATATTACCTGCCAGCTCATATGATAAATATTAAATAAAGAAGTCAGTCTATTAAAAAAATAAAAATAAATTGCTATTTACTTGTTTCTTCATCTTTAAAAAATATATTTTTTTTTCTTCTTTTCTTAATAAATTTATTTATTTACTTGGCTGGGCAGGGTCTTAGCTTCAGCATGTGGAGTCTGTAGTTGTGGCATGTGGAATCTAGTTCTTGGACCAGGGATCAAACCCAGGCCCCCTGCATTGGGAGTCTCAGCCACTGTATCACCAAGGAAGTCCCTAAAATAATAATTTTAAAAGGCAATTTTCTGCAGTTCAGTTGTTTCAAAGTTCCCTCCTCACCACTAAATGATCTTTATTTAATAGCTGTAAACAAGTTTAAAATGGGGCTGTCAAGATCCCAGAATGGGCAAGGATGTAAATCACGTAAGTGGAACTGTATTTCAACTGAACGATGCATTGCCCTCGTTCATTTAATACTATTTCACAATTATTTATCCATGTAACAATCTTTGACAAGGAAATTCTTCCCTTTGATAAAGGTGCTAATAACTGAATTGCTTTTTAAATTAATATTAGATTTGTCTGATTTCAAGTTTTTGCTGTCATAAATAATTCTCTGATAATTCTCTGATGATTTTATAATATTTAGCCTCCCAATATGCCTCCCAAACAAATATGAGTGTTGTTTTTAATAGTGCTAGTATTTATTTATTGGATTTCTATCAACTGTCTTTGCATCATTTTATGTACAATATATATTTGTAAACTTGGATACATTTTGTTATCTCAAGATAGTTGTTAGTTAACTGAATGTATTCCACATAAAAGTGAAATAGACCCCCAGTAAGGAACAGGAAGATCAAACTCCAGCTCGCACTGTCAAAAAGTCCTCAGGAGAAAGTGGCAAAGATAACTTTAACCCAAACAATAGGAGAGTCACTCTCCCAAAAATGTGTCCATTCTGTGGAGGCAATTAAATATAAATGGTTTTATTTAATTAGCTGACATTGTGATATCACCTTTGTGACTTGAGCTAAATCCTCCTCAGTAAGAAGTAATTAAAAATCACTTTTCGGCAGAGATCTTTCTTGATGGTCAAGGTCTTACACTAGTCCTCAGATAATATTATTCTTGGCAGAATTTATCTCTGAAAGTAAAAGTCAGTGAAAGACACCCAGGGTTCACTTAAAAAGGAATATAATAACTTAAAGTGGAGAAGAGCGAGATAAGTGATTCTAATTCAATTAGTATCTCAAGGAGCCATCAATAATAATTTAAAGGACTTCAGTATTAAATTAAGTGATTGACAACAGATCTGTAAGAATGTCAGAGCGTGCCTGAGGTTTCCCGTGTTCGCTGCTGTCAGTATCTTATCTGAATAGTATTTGAGCATGTGATTTGTGTGGCACCCAAACATTTGGACAATGTCTGTCTCCCACTCCCCCCAGTCCTTTCCCTCCCCTTCCATCAGCCTGCTCACTTTTCTGGTCCTTCCCTCCTCTGAGCATGTTAGCCTGGGCCTACTTTATTCCATTCCTTTATTATCAAAGGGGATTCCGGAATCATATAAACTGGCCAAGTTCCATGTAAATCATAAGAGCATCTTTTTTGAAGGGAGGGGAATTTTTAGATTCCTTATATCTGTATCTACCCATAGGTTCTCAAAGATGTAATTACCTTCAAAATCCATTATGTACACAGTGAGAAAGGCACAGCTAGGAGAAGCGGTGCCCCCTGGATAGAAATGTCTTCTTTTCTCTGGACTCTGGGCACATGGTGCCTAAAGAAGTATCTTTTTTTCTCCTGACTTTAGGTCTGAGACCTTAGGCACGTGACTTACTCTCGGGGACTTCATTTCAATGGAGAACAGGAACATTAATTCCTTTACCCTGTGGTTGACAACGTGTAAAAATGATGAGCTCTTCCATCTGGATTCTTGGTTCGGAATTGCTTCTTTTCATCTTGCACCCCTAGCTTTCAAGGCAGACAGTGTGGGCAGAAGCTCGGGGCCGGGGTTCAGCTGGGCCCTCTGCGGCAGGAACTTCTGGGCCTTTCTTCCCTTTAGCTCTGATCCTTTCATAGGCTGCGGTGGTCCACCTCTGGGCCCAGGTTTTGTGCTGCCCTCAGCCCTGCCCCTTAACACTGATTGGTTCAGGACTGAGCACATGATCTGTGCCTAAGCCAATGGCTTAGGTGTTTGGCCTCCGTGATTGGTCCAGGAGTAGACACATACCCTGCTGTGCTTCTGCTCATCGTGAGGCCCAGGGTCTTCAAGTCTGGGGTTGAGAATGAAGATGCTCTGAGATCCTCCGAGCCAAGTGTCCTGAGGCCTAGAAGAGTAGCTGCCATTTTGAAATCACGAGAAACTAGATGGAGACCCCAAGAAGGGAAGGCCCACAACATGGTCAGATTGCCTTCAAGCCAGTCCCACACTGGCTTTTCAGTTATGGGAGTGAATGAATTTCATTAAAAAAATTAAGTCCAGTTGATTCTTATTTGTCATAATGATAAAAATGTCTGATAAGAGTCCTGAATTATTTGAGAAATTCAGAAATTCCCTCACTATAATTAACATAAGTTTGACTCTAAAAAATGGCATTCAGCTTGTTTAAATTTCAAGAAGGTTATATGTTCAGTGAAGCTTTGGTATGGAGTCTCATTGTTATCTCTGAGGTAAGTTTGTCTTCCTCGTATTTTGCAAACCCCAAGAGGCTAACATTGTTTTCCTGTACCGAGAACATTCACCTTTCTCTCTGGATTGAACTTAGAATCCCCATTCTGTGTTCTGGTAACGTCCCCTTCTCATCTCTATTTAAATCTCTCCCACATTAAATTAAACCTGCGTTTCTGTGCGTCTGGCTCTCCCTCTGTTAAGCCACCCCTCAAGGGCAGAGATCATGCTCCAAGCACTGAATACTTGTTGAGGCTTGTCAGATACAACATATAATTCCCACATACATTTAAATTTCAGACAAAGAGCGTGGTTTTTTTTTTTTTTTTTTCGGGGGCAGGGAGGATGTTGTGTGTCCCAAATCATACATGGGACATACTTGTACTAAGGATTTATTAGCTGTTTTTCTGAAATTCAAATGTAACCGATTGCTCTGTGGTTTTATTTGCTAAATATAGCAGCCATTTATTTGTTGCACAGAATACCACTTCCATTGTAGATCTCATAAGGCAGGCTGAGTACCGAAAAACTGATGCTTTTGAACGAACCATGGTGTTGAAGACTCTTGAGAGTCCCTTGGACTGCAAGGAGAGCAAACCAGTCAATCCTAAAGGAAATCAATCCTGAATATTCACTGGATGCTGAGGCCAAAGCTCCATCCAATACCTTGGCCACCTGATGTGAAGAGCCAACACATTGGAAAACACTTTGATGTTGGGAAAAACTGAAGGCAGGAGGCAAAGGGACCAATACAGGATGAGAGATGGTTGGATAGCATCTCAGACTCAGAGGACCTGCGTTTGAGCAAGCTCCAGGAGATGGAAAGCATTGCATGCTCCCATCCTTGGGATTGCAAAGAGTCAGACATGAGTTAGCAAGTGAGCAGCTACTCTGAACACAGCAACAGGTTGAAAACAGTAAAGACATATTATCTTGTAGTTTCTGTAGGTTGGGAACCTAAATGTAGCTGAGCTGGCTGCTGAGTACCATTCTTTGATCCCCTGAACTCCAGTCAGGCTCCTGGGCCTTCTCCCAGGCCCATTTATCCATTGNTTATCTTGTAGTTTCTGTAGGTTGGGAACCTAAATGTAGCTGAGCTGGCTGCTGAGTACCATTCTTTGATCCCCTGAACTCCAGTCAGGCTCCTGGGCCTTCTCCCAGGCCCATTTATCCATTGGTGCCCTTACCCTGGATATCTGATTGCCTTTTGTATCTGGCTGGGTGCCTCATCCCCCCACCTGCCCAGGTGATGGCTGACCACTTGGCCTGCACTCGATGACAGTCCTGCTGAAGTCAGTCTACCCAGAACACCCACCCCTGATATTTTCTCTTAGTGACTTTCTGTCCCCTGACACCCACCCTGCACTGCTGTAGATCCCCCCTGCTGGCACTGTCTTCAGAGTTGAGCCCAACCTCTCTCACACTCTACTATAAAATCATGTTGCAGTGTTTTCTGTACCTGCACTGATAGCCCCCTGCCATCCCCCAGGGAAAGTCTTACTTACCGAGCTTTCAGAAATGTCACTGAATATTCTTTGTCAGTCCTTCCAGCTCAGGGGCCCTCAGGAATCTGCATAGCCTATCACCAGGACGACAATCTGAACTTGTGGAACGGGGGAGGTGGGATACAGGCTCCCACAGCTGGGCATCTACAAAGGGCTGTGTCATATCAGAGCAGTTGGCTTCTCCCGAGACAACTGGGTTTCCCTTATAGGAAACACAGATGCTACAGAATCTGCCTGCCATGCAGGAGACCTGGGTTAAATCCCTGTGTGGGGAAGATTCCCCTGGAGAAGGGAATGGCAACTGACTCCAGTATTCTTGCCTGAAGAATTCCATGGACAGAGGAGCCTTGTGGGTTATAGTCCATGGAGTCGCAAAGAATCAAAGTTAAATGAGTGACTAACACACACACAGGTCAACTGATGCAAGAGAGAACTGGAACCATAGTATTTTGTTGTTGTTGTTGTTCTATTTTGTTTTTAAACAACCTAATCTTGAAAAGGAACATTTCATGCAAAGATGGGCTCAATAAAGGGCAGAGATGGTAGGGACCTAACAGAAGCAGAAGATATTAAGAAGAGGTGGCAAGAATACACAGAAGAACTGTACAGAAAAGAGCTTCATGACCCAGATAATCACAATGGTGTGATCACTCACCTAGAGCCAGACATCCTAGAATGTGAAGTCAAGTGGGCCTTAGAAANGTTCTCCTCTGTGTTTTCACAGTGAAAATCCCTACTCTAGTAAACTCATTCTGCCTCCCTCTTGACCACTCTGTTTTCTATCACTTACTTTCTATCTTTTTCTATTTTCCTTCCATTAGCCAAATGTCGATGCAGTCCCTGATCTAAAAAGTAACGGTCCCCATATCAACGAAAACATGCTTATTTCGGGAAAAGCCACTTTTCTAAAGAATGCCCATTTATGTGATAAGTACAGCCCTGTGTAACAGGGGGACACCAACCCCCCAAAGTGGGGATGGGTAGGGGATAAAGAGAGGGTCAGAGATGGTAAAAGTGCCGGGAGGGGGGCACAGTCCTTGGATTGATGAGAGACTGGTGAGCAAAGTACAAGGTCCTGGAGACCCTAGTGACATTCCCCAGTCTTCGTACAACTTGAATGACCAACAGCATTTGGCAATCTTGGTCTCTCTTTCTTACCCAATTTTTTTTTCAACATGGTAAACTATTCTAAATTCATCTTCTCTCTGATTGTCCTAGCTCATCTCATCATTTCAAGATAACTTCCTGCTTCTCTAGTAGATAACAGAATTCCTCAGCAGTCAATCATATATTTTTTTTCTTTTAGTTTTAAACAATTGCTATTGGACTGTTCTTCAAACCTCCACATCCATGTTCATTCAGTTACAGTCTCCCCTTCAGCCCAGAATTCTACAGTCGTAAGTGCAGCTGCTGAAGGTATAATCCTACTTGGTACCTGGAATTCAGCTAATTAAAGGCATCTCAACTCTTATCCCTTCCAACTGCCCTCGTGGCCCTGCACCACAGGGCCTGGGTGCTCTGAGAGCGGCCTCCATTGGAGGAAAGGCAGGGCTGTGCCCACAGGTGCTGAGCTGGAGACGCACTGGCTTCCTCTGAGGTTCCTTTGCTCCCTGCCTTCCACCTCCGGGTCCTCCTTACTTTCCCAAAACCCTATCTCAGCATCTGCTTCCCCTTTCCCGCCTGCTCAGACTTCTTGCCCTGACAGTTGCAGTGGCCTCACCTAACTAGTCCCTGGTGTACAGACTAGTCTTCCTACTGCCCTGGGTCCACGGTGCTGACAGCTGACTATTTCAGAACCCAGTTATCACTGTGTCTTGGCTTTCTGAAAAATCCTCCAGTGACTTTTCATGGTTACTAGAAGAAGGGAGCTGAGGTGTCCCCAGGTGACGTCCTCCCTGCCCTCGGGTCATCTTCACCTGTCTGCTTGACCTGTAGTTCTGGTGGAAACAGTATCACTGCTCCTTCCTTTTAGTTAGTTACATCCTAATCTCTCTCCACATCTCAGCTCATCTCCACATACCTTGCTCACTTAGCCTTTCTTGACACCAAACAGCACAGACATGTAAGTTCCACCGTTAGAGATTCTCGAATCCCAATGCACCATCACCTCTGGCACTTAAAGTCGATGATCTCTTGCCTAGATGTGGTTGGTCCTGTCCACTGGCTGTTGAGCATTCAAAGGTAACAGTTGTTGGCCACTGTATGTGTATGTTGATGAGGCCTCTTTCTAAATCTTATGAAACACTGAATACATATTGCTAAATAAATGCATAAATCTGAGTCCTGGGACTCTGATTTCCAGGTGCTGCTCTGAAATGCCCCTCTCTCTTACACCCTCAGAACATCCGCTTCTCACTTCTGACCACTCAGGGTCCCCGTTCCCAGCTGCCTCGGTCTTCCCCCAGGCCTGAG